>JAAXYX010002307.1:0-18073 GCA_036851915.1 Ptenothrix huangshanensis
CTATCTCTTACTCATCTTTACTCATTTTAACTCATCTCCTACTCATCTCTTACTCATCTTATCAACGAAAAAGATAATCCTGGATTGTAAATCTCTTACTCATCTTAAGATAAGGAAGAGATGGGTTGACTTCGGAGAGTGTATACACACAAGTGCTGGAGGCAATAAATCGTAGTACTTTCAAAACAGTAAAGCAATGTTTGGAAAGTAAGAAAGCGCAATATCTAACTAGCAACTGTGTTTTGATCAATTGTACGGTATTTTTGATGCCTACTTATTCCCTACATGTTGCGGTTGGTCCTTTAGCCATCACAGCTTAGTGCTTTGAAATCGTCTATAATTATAATTTTCATCTCTTATTAAATATTAATTATTATTATATATTTATTATTGGCTGCAGTTCATTTAGTTCTGGCTTTGAAATCGAAGATGCTTCGATTTAGTGAATGCATTTCGAATAATGCAGAAGAAATCTTCCAAAGTGAATGCGTTTGGTGTCCGGTCAGAAGAGTGTCTTCAGAAGAATGTACATAGTCAAGAATGCGCGGGTCACCAGAGTGCGGACCAAAAGAGTGTGGTCAGAAGAGTGTAGGTTCACAAGAGTGTGATGCCAGTGGAGTGCGAAGACAAGAGTTTAAACAGATGATTATATTTGTAAGAGCTTAAGATTTAAGCATCCTGTATGACATTCCACTATGGAATAGATTATTCAAAGAAGTTTTCCTCAGTCAAAAAAAGACACTGTCTTGAACAGATGTCAATAATTCGTCGACTGGTTGAATCTTAAGATCGTGGGAATATTCGCACACTCGTTTATATTCATGACTAATATTCGAAAAAACGTCACTCAGCAATTAAATTTCGCAACAACGCCCAAGTAAAAAGCAACTACATGCAATGACCCTTTTAAAAGGGTAATCAGGGGTAAAAGGGTAACTTGCAACAGCAATACCTATATGATTATACTCTGAAATCCTTCGATCATCCATTATTAGTTTCTTCGCGTTTCCCTGGCCTCGCACTCCTGTGACCCCGCATCCTGTTAGCTCCACACTCTTGCGACCGCACTTTTGTTGGCCACACTTTTCTGGCCACACTCTTCTGACCACACTATTTTCGTCCGCACTCTTGTTGCCCCGCACTCTTTTGACTACACTCTTCGAAACACATTCTTCTGACATAGAACCAATGTGATTGAAATGCACAATACACAACTATGACTGCTACTTGAAAGATACAGATGTAATTATTTGGGGCAAGCAATGATAAAATAGCTTATATTAATATTTAAACGTTATGAAACAATAAATCGCAATATAATTTGTAATATAAGTTTCAATTCTGTGTATATTTTTTTTGTTTTACAAAACATTGAGCATTAACTAAGACATATATGAATTTGTAATTGGGAATTTGTCCAGCAGAATTGTAGAGAGAAAGTAAAAATTTATTTGGCTTTAGGTCTATTATTCCATAATAGAATATTATTTGCTGTGGTCTCTAATGATCTAAATACATAGTACCAATTATGTCACTTGTGAGAACGCAAATGCTGGTTGAGTGCACTTTTATCCCTGAATTTTTTTTCGCACTTGCTACAAGCGTACGGAAGTTCCCCAGTGTGTGTTCGCAAGTGCTTAAGCAAATAATCACGGCATCCAAACTTTCTACCGCATTCCAGGCATTCTTGAGATTTTGGTAAGTGAACACGTCTTCGGTGTCTATTCAGTGTAGCTCGTTGGGCAAACGTTTGCCCGCAATCCACACAGCTAAACGGCCGTTCCCCTGTAACAATTACAAGAGCATAACAACACAAATTCAAACTTGATTAATTTTGTCGAAATACGTAGAAGTACATAGACAGTACGTTAAATGCAAACAATATTGCATCATTGCAAATCTTAAGGGTATGAAAACGTTGTAGCCTTCAACTATCATAAATAAAACATGTTTACCGGAAGCGATGGTCAAGTAAATGTAAGTATTTATTTACTTAAATACTTGAACTTACAAGTATATATTAGTCCAAGTAAATATGGTATGGGTAAGTCTCCGGTAAGATAATAGTAGTACCATAAAATCTGAGTTGACGTTTATCAGTTACTGCTTTCGGAAATTAAAAACTATAAGGTATCTAGCGCCGTTTATATATAGGTTGTCCAGGGGGGGAAGAATATGATAAACTTCTACTCTTCTTTATCTGTTCTCAGTTTTTCATCAATAAATTCTATGACAACCTCATTTAAGATACCGTAGAACAGCGAGCTTCATCTTCTTTTCAGAAGACATTTCATTTAAGCTTCTTGATTTGTAATATGCGTGTTGCATAATACGAGCTATACATGCGTAGCATGCGCTTTATAATGGCTTGTAACGTGCGTAATACGATCTAATGTGCACTTAATAAGCATAGGTACCTGCGCAAGAAATTCACGCTAGTTCACATATTATAATACGAGCTGTTATGGAGTAGCATATTCTATCTACGAGGAGTGCATAGCACACACGTTATGTAAGCGCCTTCAGAAAACCAATTACACAGCTTTTACGTACCTACCTACGTAATAGGGGCAATGGTGCAACTACTACGCGTGTACTAGTTTGTAATTCACAAGTTCTGGCTGGTATTACGTAACTATCTCATAAAACCATCATACTAACGCTTATAACCCCGTACTAGCTACCAGCTCGTATTAAACCTGTACTAGTTTGTAGTACACGCGTCCTAGCTCGTATTACGAATTTATACGCATAAGTATGGTTGTATCTTCCCCTGGGATATCAATGGCAATGGACACGAGCAGAGTACAGTAGGGGATTTTCATGAATAGTAGTAAAACTACCGTAAAAACTCTAATTATAGCCTGCCTCTAAAGATAGCCTGCCTCTAAAGGTAGCCGGGGCAATCATGCAATTGAGTGTAAAGATCGCCGGCCTCTAAAGATAGCCTGAGTCAAATATTTCGTCAGTATAATCGATGATCAGCAGCTGCTCACTATACCATGTTATTTCAAATATAAATTAGACCTGTATTAGACTTTAGAAGCATCACGAGAATAAATAAATAATGAAGAATGTGAGTTCAGTGATAATGCATTAAACCATAAATGAACCTCGCACCTGCAGCTTTTCACTATTATTAGTTGTATTTTGACAAGCAAAGTTGTTTTGTTTTTTAAGGGTAACTTATTACCAGGAGTAATATTGTCCTTTGTTATTACATTACTTATTATAATTAGTAAATAAGATGCATAAGATAATATAATACCACATTCGGCATTTAAAGTATAAGAATAAAACATCCTTTATGCTGAAATGTAATTAGCATTAATAGACTGAATAGTAATACGCACCATTTGTCAAAGTCCTTCTTTCTCTTTTGTGAGCTCATCAATTAGTGTTTATAATTATAACACCGACAAATTGAAAATAAAGCCATGAAACAGAACACAATTTAAACATTTTAACGGTAAAAACAAGGTTTAAGTTAGCATTCGACTCAAACTTCGATACAAACGAGTGAATTTTCATAAGCGTATTTTTTAAGTTAGCTGAAAATAGCCTGCCTCTAAAGATAACCGGCCTCTAAAGATAACTGGGGAGACGAGGCAATGTTTACAATGATAGCCCGGGCTATAATTAGAGTTTTTACGGTATGTAGGTAAAGTCAGTTTTTGTTGACTACCTACACAGTGAGTACAACAGCCCCAATCATACAAACCTTGGGACACGTTTAACAAGTTTTACTTAATGAACATGAACTCCTTTATTTATACTCGTTACTATCCCTATTTAATCTCTACTACAATTATCGAATCTAACAAAGCTTTTTTTATTCTTAAATCTAAATAATTTTATGCATGGATAAGGATAAATATTCCAAGGTTTAGGAATTGTACAAAGCTATATATCCCGTTTCAGTTTGCTCCTCTTCCGTCAGCATAGGGTCCCTAGGTACCCCTCCCTACTTTTGAGTTGTCTAAATACGATGCTCACTTTTAAAAATGACTTTATTTGCCACATGTTTTCTCATCCACCTACAGATACGACTACAAGAGACTGTATTTAAAACAAGCTGTTGTAGTGTCTAGATCCCTACTCTAAAAAAATGAAAAACAGGCACGGATTTCAGTACTACGTAGGTACATTATTTAGCGTTACTTCAAATACCTACAATCAAGTCTCAAACCCAACTGGCTCTTCTCCAAGTGACAATGTATAATTATAATAATAAAAAATGAAAATGCAACTTAAAGACTATAGTGACAGATTCATTTACAAAGAAGCAAACATTATAGTACAAAAGGGAGGCAGACTAAAGAACTGTCTTGTCTTGGAGTTTCTCTATAACGTAGTTTTGGAGGGTAACTAATTTAAAAGGGAAGAATGTTTAATCTATACAAGTATTGAGAGTTCAACTATGACACTGCGATTGTATTGGTATTGGTTCAGGTGTAATTATAAGACTCTAGTTTGACTCGTATATATGCCTCTAGTAAGAAGACTTTACTACAAGTTAAACTAACCGTAATTATCAGGACTAGAATGTGCAGCTACGAAAATATCTCATACCTGTGTGACTTCTCATATGAATATCTAGAGACTGCTTGTGCATAAACGATCGATGACACATCTTGCAGGGGAATTTTTTAGCTTCTGATTTCGGCATAGAGGAAGTTATTTTTATTACCAACGCTTAATTCTTGAACAATCAGGTGAACATCGGAATTCAGTTCTTATTGACTTAACTGTGAAATTCTGTTGCATGAATGCCTTTGAAGGATTCATTAGTTTGCATCAGGCGTATTATTAACTTAATACTAATACATTGAAGTTAAATACATAATCGAAAATCAGACCGACAGGATTTTATACACGTATACTCCAATGTATGCTGAAAGAGTTTTCTGCTTTATATATTGCTTGTATCAGTATGATTGTTTCAATTGCAACGATATCCGAATTTCGACTTCATCCATAATATTTGATACTGGAGGAAAGTTATTGAAATGGAGTATGAAACAAACACAAACCACATGCTTGGTTACAACAACATCATCACACTTCCTGTAATTTTCTTAGGCGAAATTGTAGACTGTACCAAACTGGAGTGCTCAACGAACACTTGTAGTCGTTTAAACCCGGATTTTAAATACGTAAATCAAAACTTTCTAGCTTGCAGCGTGAAATGAGAGAATTTCGGTCCACTATACTTGATTTCCTACATACATACATCACAAATTTCAGCTAAAGGTTGTTACATAAAAGAGGGGCCGAAGGGGGATGAAGGAAACTAACTTTCCACTAACTGACTAACTTCAAATTACAGTTTTCGGTTGTTAAAAATCAATTTTTATAATACTAATTTTTATAATTTTTATAAAAATAAATATGAAATGTCGCAGGTAAAATTCCTCAACGATATCGGTGACGGTGTGCGCGAGGCGGTGTAAACCAAATTACATATACTAAATACAGATGCAGAAAATTTCTCCAAAAAATTAAATTATATTTTTAATTCTTTTAAATACGAAAAGAACTGCTGAGTAGTTACTTTTAGTCGTAGCACGCACTAAGCACAATTGAACACACTTGAAAGTTGCAAGGATGAAGAATCACAGTACAGTACGTACACGGTATTTGGTAATAACTTACATTCACATACACAGTCCAGTTGTCCAGTAACTAAACGGAACTTGGCTTCAGAATTTTCTTTAAATGCAGCGTTTCGACGAAAAACCCAAGCTTATTTCATTGTTGGACTCCATTTGAAGCCATTAACGGTATTCCAATTTTGAATCAACTATCGTGCCACATTCTTCAGCTATAACTGAATGGTATATTATGTAAATATCGAAATATATCTACCCTATAGAGACTAGTGGAAATGGGGCCTTCCTAATTGACCTAATACACTGTCAACGTCAACTATTATTACTTTCGATTTTGAACATTGACCTTTTAAAACGGGTACCGTTGCACGGCTGGATTGTATTTGGTGTTAGGACTTATGACATAGGTCCGGACAACTGAAGACCGGGATTCTATAAAATTAATTTATTGAAATCTCTTTAGTAACTAAGGATCGATTACAAAATACGAGTAGTTTCTAATGATGAATGATTAAGTTTCATGCACCCAAATGCTAATTCCAATGTCAATTTTTGTATTTCAAGAATTGATTGTCCCAAGATTTTTATATGGCACTAATGTTTCTATATGCACCAAGACAAGATAAGAAGTACAATTCACATAGCTTTGTAATTAAGCTAACGCATGTAGGAGTAGGAAGTAAGAAGCTGTAGGCAGCTTACAATTATAAATTACTTCTTGCTTAAATCGAATGTGCATAATGGAGTAGCGACTGCAACAGCATACTACAATAGTACTCTCCAATACACACGAAGGATATTCCTTTTGGTTTTTGGTTTCCCTCAGGTATTTGCCAAATATTCAGTGCAAGGAAGTTGGCGACTTCTTTGGATTCCATCGTTGCAGCATAGTACTCACTGCAGTTGGGTAGCATGAACATGTAATAATAATCATGAAGGTGTGTGCACAGGTATATAGTCCTTAGGTATCTTTTAGTTTTTTCTTTACCGTTGGCACAAATCATTCTTCCTTTCTGTGGATGCTGTTAGCTCCGTTAATTAAATGATAAATACGGAATCCCTAATTTTTTTAGGACAAGACAATATTCCTTTGCTATAAAGTTGAGTTAGGTTTTGAAGTTCGAGCGTATATTATAGAGTTTTACCTTAATTCAATTTTGATCGCAGGTTCTTGTTTGGTTTCTGAATAAACAAACTTTTTTCAATTAAACAATAACAATCTTTCGAACGGAAGCGAGCAGTAATAAATAAAACAACCCATCCACGTCAAGCATATAACAAATATAACTCGTACAATGTTACAACCGCCGAGGTTCGTGGTTGATCCCTAGCCCAAAAATGCATTATGATTTCCTTCGCGTATAGCACATAAATCGCACATGATTGCATGATTCATAGTCGATTACACACGACAGGAACCCAACAAAGTAGAATAGTTTTGAAACATTCTGAAATTTTTGCCATGCAAAAACAAAAACAGCAAAACTGATTTTAACATTTTTTCACATTTTTTTCATAGTTTTGTTCAAATTGCATGATTTGTGCGTACGCAAAATTTAAAAAAAAAATGCAATATCTTCGCATAATGAAAAGGAACGTCGACTACGCAAAATGTGAGCATGAAAAAACGAAGAATTTGAGTTAGTAATAACAAATGAACAAACAAGAAATTCAACGGGGCTCAAATATCGACTTTTTGCACCATTTGGAGGCCGCATATATGTAACATGTATCTGACGGCCCAAGACTAAAACATTTTGCAATTTTGACAAAGTTAGTTTAAACTTTTTTCGACTTTTTGCGAAGTTGTACCTATTCATTCCGCTTTGTCTTCTGTGAAAAATCGAGACACAGAACAAATAAAATTTTCCAACGAGGATATAGCCTTAAAGGTGCAGTACATATACGATACACAGAACACTTTTCACACGTCGTAATTAGAACATTTTGTCTTTTGCACTTTTTGCAATCTCGTAATTCTAACCTTTTGTCTTTTGCACTTTTTGCAATCTCGTAATTCTAACCTTTTGTCTTTTGCACTTCTCGGAATGCCGTAATTAGAACCATTGGCCAGTTTTGAAAAGTCGCAATTAGCATGTCTTGAACACTTTGAAAACTAGCTAATCAAACGTTTTCCACCTTTCGAAAAGTCCCAAATCGTCTGTACGATGAAAAATAGAAGATTTTGAAAATATTTCAAGACAACAGAACCGTAAAATACATACAGAAATGGCGTGTAAGTGGTTCATAGCTTGGTCCTGGTCCAGAGGTGTTAGACCAAACCAAACGTATTATTTTTCGATAAAGCTTTTCCGGTGGGTTCACACTTACAGGATAAAGGGTATTCTTTAGTACCGTTCGAAGAAAAAAAGAGCAAAGGTAACGGATTTCGGTACTGGTCGTCGGTGTTCTCTACTTGAAATTCCTTCTCTACCCGACAGTAGCGTGTGTTCTCTATCTCCAAGACCTTCTTTACTATACTGTCTAATTATATTGAGGTAGAGAACACACACTATAGTGGGGTAGAGAAGGTTTTCGAGGTAGAGAACAAACACTACACAGTGGCAGAGAAAACCGCATACCAGTACCCAGATTTCACTAAAAAATGTGGTGGTTGCACCAACAATGTACTTCGTAATTTACAAAGTTACAAATACAAACGCCAACTTATAGTAAAAAGCCTATGCTGTGAGATATGGGCGATTATTCAGTGTGTTATTATAAGTACTGTAGTTTTTAATAAAAAGATACGCATTAAAAGTATTATGGTCTGCATATTATTTAATCTGCGTGGTCTGGTCTGAGGCATAACAATGTTACACCAGACCCATGATCTGATTTGACCGTTGCTGAAGTCTTGAAACAGGTCATTCATACCATTTCAATAACTATTTGAGAATTTGAGACGCATCATTCATTTATTCCAATGAAGGCTTAGGTACTTTCTACCACTTTTCTACCGCGCGAGAAAATAACGTTTGTATGGTTGATCAGTTTATCCGTGTTATACAATGTACGATACATTAGGCCATATGTTGCTACACCAGTCAAGACCAAGGTAATGTACTATTATAGGTACAGGTATTATGTATTTCTTCATTTTGATGTTGACAAATTTGGTAAAAATATGAATAAGAAATACATATACCGTAAAACTTCCGACAATTCCTCGCCTCTATTAATTCCCGGGTCAAAACGATAAAAGTAGCAATAATTCCCCGGTATAATAATAGAAGAAAACCCTCTGATATTAACGTACGGCAAAACACAACACCATTTCCTGCATTGTGGGAGTCGGGAGCGGACATGTTAAACTTTCGCCATTTCATGATCCTTTTCTTGTTCCTCAACTGCGCTGATTTAATAATAAATTCTGAAATCTGTATTTCGTGATGCCCCTAGCATTTAAGGCTCATTTTAACTTCACTTTATCTTTCGAGTTAAAGTTAAAGTAGTTCTTTGTAGCTATAGGTACCTAATCTTGACTATGACAACAGCGTTGTACTTTCACTTTAACTTTGCGGCTTAAGTGAAGTCAAAATGAGCCTTTAATCATCAGATATCTAATTAAAAACAGGTGTATAATTTGTGAAGCTAATAATAATTTCCCACCTCTATTAATTCCCGGGTATCTATTATTTCCCCCCGTCTAAAAGTTGTTCACTTAATACTTCCCCGGGGAATTGTCGGAAGTTTTACGGTACCATTGTTACAAAAGTGCCAGCAAAGGCGCACCATTAAAATGAAACAATATCATCGTTCGGTGTGCAAAGTCTGTCACCATCTCTGAAATACCATACCGTTACATTGTCAATGTTATGATTCGGTGACCGAGTTATGAAGAAATGCAAATAATAGTTTCATAATGAGTAAAGCGAATGAGAAATCAGACTATGTAGGGCTAGTATACATTGAATATACTCTAACGATACTCGAAGCTCGATCGAATATTTATTTCATCGATTTTTCAGCCACTCGTGTTTATTGATGGAGCCATCGATAAATGAAAATGTACAGCCATTATTATGTGTATATAAGTTGTATCGCAAAATCCTGAGAAGTATAATAATTTCAGATTAGTAGGCACGCAAATCTATTGAACACTTACTACTGATGTGTTCGGGAATTCAACTCACGAAGTATTTTTGTCCAGGTAGCCAGCAATTGCAACAGTAGCATTCGAGGACATAACTCGTTAACCCCCGGGAGTTTCATTGCTATAAAGACTACCAATTCATGGCAGAATGATAAGTCGATAGTCGGCTTCGTCTTATACTCAGATCGTCATAACCCCATTGAAGCGCTTGACGTACTTCGATGTGTTTTATTAAGACTTGTTTATGATACTTGAATTTTAGCCCGATCCAATGTTCCGTCTTCGTCACTTTTCGAGTTAGTCTCAATCGCCCAACTGGCTTGTTGTTGTTGCTATGCAGGGAATGAATATTATTTGGAAACGTACCGATATTTACTTGTCTCACGGCCGAACTGTTCAGACGTCCACGTAGCGTAATTTTTTCTTCTAGTACATTTTCTGCCCCTGAATAAGGTGTTTCGTATGATTTAATTCTGCTACGTTCTCCTTTTTGAAGGCCAAGTATAATTGTAAGGAATCAGTGAATGTAAAATTAATACTAGAATCAGCATTTATTCATTGCATCTATGTACTTGCTACGGTAATTAAGTGAAAGTAGTGTAACAACACTATTGAAAACAAAGAAAATCCTGCCGTATTTGAACTGAACTGAATTAAAATTTCTACCTTATATTTATTTCCCTAGTAGTTTAAACAAATTCAGCACCTTAGCCTTGAAGAACTTGGAGTAGCTGCAGTAATTTAATTAATTGACAATAATAGTAAAGTAGTGTCCAGATCGCCAGTACTTGGCTGCTGCCTAATTAAACATGATTCCGTTTTTATTGGCGTTGTCATGTCTGACGAACATAACAAAGGACTGTTCTCACCCAACGCCAATTATGAATTGTAAGTAATGCGTTTAAACAAAAATATAAATAAATGTAATTAGCTGCAAGTGTAAATTAATTTTATGTGGGATATACTAATATTAGTTTGTACTGACTACGTCCTCAATTTAATTCATATAGCTTGGTAATATGTAGTAAAGGAGCAGGCGTTGCCCTTAAAGGCTGTAAGTGACAAACAGGACTGATGGTCAATGATGATGATTAAATTAAAGGTCAGATTTTCTGAATGAGTGAGTTCATAATTTTTGAATATCTCATAAAAAGGCTGGTAATCGTTATTGGGAATTGATTTTACAACGCTGCATTAAATTCACGATGATTTTAGAACAAAAAATTGCCTTTCCATACACCTAATCCAACTCAGCTTCTCAAATGTTTTCAATTTCCATAGGAAATGCTGACCGACTAATACATTAAAATAAATTAAAAAAGTAATATGTATGTATCTAACAGCTTCAGGGCAAGGAGTAGTATTCCTCATTATTTAGCAAGTAAGGCATATGCATACCTTTGTTTCTGCACCGTGGATTTGCACCTCTTTTGGCAATCTTTAACCTGTCGGAATTTGTATTATTTTGCTATTATTTAATCATATTAGTTTATAAGTTGCATATTAGTTTGTACTCGACGCTATCTAGGAGCTTCTTACCGTATTTTGTACAACAAACATTAAGAGAACCCAATATAAAATTAATACTCCTGAAAAACTGTAATGGAAGACGGATGTGTTTTATAGATATCAGGCATGGGTAAAGTTAACTTTTTGCGAACAAGGCGGCATCTACCATTAGAATTTTGACGATTAGTAGAGTTGGTCAGAAACAAAGGCATATAAAACGCCGACCACCTACTCGTATTTTACAAATTACTTTGAACGCTGTTGGAATTCTTCTTAAGTAGTTTTGATTTTGATATTAGTTCGCGTATGGAATTAAGCCGTTTCTCATTCTACTTTTAGCTTACAAATAACGTTTGGCCTTAACATTTTTAATAACTAATCAAACCATTACGTGTGTGGTCTTTATTGCTTTCTTTTTGTCTTACCCGAGCTAATTTTACTTATCACCCGATGCAATGTAAATCTAATGTCGATAATGATCGTTTAATTTTTTTTAATTTCCTCCAAACCCTTAAGTTATTCGACCGCATACAACATGGCCAGAAAATAAATTTAAAAGGATTGTAATCCATTTCAAATAATTATTAGAAATAAGAAGTCGTCAAGCCCTCAGTAGAGTCAAGAGTTTGAAGGTGAAATTGAAAAAATTTCCTGGGTGAAAATCATGACCAGAAACAGACGACATAATAATATGTCGTTATAGCCCCGGCCACCATTTGAAATATTTACGTTTCTTCCTGGTCATCGTAATGCTTAAGTAAAGGATTTAACCGGCTAACCAGGAGACTATCTTTAGAGGCAGGATATAATTAGAATTTTTACAGTATTCGATTTCTATGTACATGTATGCACAGCATAAATCATAATACATTATTTAAATTGACAGCGGCACTTCTTACTTTTAAAACCTTCACTGTATGAAAAGTAGGTATATATTTCTAAGAAAATAGCCATGACAGCATATTATGTATACAAATATACATATCGTGTATGTATAAAAATCGATATAGCCAAACACATATTGACAAGTTTACATTTATGTATGTATAAGTAAAATGCATAACCGTTAATTACGCATTGACACATCTTCCAAGGGTGAAGGAAAGTTGTACGCATCACAGTATACGATTTACTAAACAAAAGAGCCAAAAATGCAAAAAATGATGACATTGTTGCAATGTTATACAGATCAACTGAAGAATATATGGAGCCCTACCAATCCATATTTAGCAAAAGCTTACGAAAACGGAACTTGGACGACGAGCAAGAAACCGCCAGATATGCGTTCGCTAAGAGGCAAGATGCTGAAAGTCGCCATCATAAATGTAAGCAGAACATTCATTTAATGCAAGTTGAATTGTTGAAATGAAGCTAATTAAACCACGTGAATCGTACTCAAGTTAAGGTGTCTTATACAACTTGGTGGCCATTCCTAACTCATATTGTATTGTACTTATCCTTAATCCTTAGTACCTACATAGTTCAGTCATCATTGGTGTAATAGATAGATCGTAACGCAGTCGCGTACACCCAATGAGGTGGATATACTGGTGGTTTCAGCAATTTCAGCTGCCTTCTCCATTACCATTACACCCGAACCATATAATGAGTCTGATGCAAACGTATAACGCGATGATATAGTCAGCCTGCAAGCATATCGATAAAGGGCAATAGCTTGGCGATTTTGGCAGCAATTATCTCTGTCTATATCAATATTCTTATCCCAGTATAAAGGTAAGAAAATGATCAGCTAAGGTTATATATATACACGAAGTTTGATAATCACTTACCGAAATCGATGAATGTTGGCGACTGGCGACTTATGAACTTTTATGATAGGTTACACAATACGTACATACATATTGTTGTCTTCCAACTGTTACATAGCCTCAAGTAGTGTACAGATAGTTGCAATTAGAAAATGTTGGGAATATGCAAAGTGTAAACAGTTATGAATAAATACAAACGATCAACTCTCACTCTAACTTTAATAATTGATTGGGAGAAACCCATCATTATGTCCCTGTTGCAAAATTATTTGCAATGACACTAATTCTGTCGTCTTGTTTGGTATTCGCTCCATTCTGGTATCAGAGCTTGTATCAAAATATAAGTATTTGAAATCATGGATGAAATTCGGGTATTACAAACTGTGATAACTGAATTAAGATTATCAAATAAAATATTCATATATATATACCTAGTTTAGTGTAGTATTGCAATTAGGTTCCATAAAATTTATAAAATGTAAAAATCATCGTAGATTTTGTAACAATTTATAGTTGTACAAAATGTGTTAAGTGAAGCTTTCGGCCACACGAGATGAAGATGAAACGGCATAGTAAATTAACCACGGCATGATAGCTGCAGCTACCTTGCACTGGGGGCTACCTGAGGAGGAGCAGAGCAACAGTCCAGCTACCATTGGAACTGTTGGTTATAGTGTTTTGTGATCAACTTGACTATGCCTATGTAAATGGTTGTCCCTATTGTTACTCAACTGAAATTGTACTTTCATATAAGGATTTAATTCAACACTAGACTAACTTAGGATTTGTGCTCCAATCACATTGAAAACTGTTTCACATACTTTACATTTGATCCATTGCAGAAGCAATAGCAGTCAATGTCAACTGCAAAAACTACTAGTTTCAGTTTTTATTTCACTGAAATCATTTCAAGTGCATGTGCTCTTAGTCTAAAAGTATTGAAAATAATGAAAATGCAGATAGGTATCTAATTTATTGGTAGCTACTCCGTAGCTCGTTATAACTAGTAATAATAAAAATAATCAATAAGCTAGAGCAATAAATGCCTACAAAATGCTCTGATAATTTGTGTACTCACAGGATGAGCCTTTCGTCTTCAGGAAGTTTCAAAACAATTCGGTTGAAGGAATAGCTCGCACAATGCTTGGTGTTTTGAGGGAGTCTCTTGGATTTGATTGGACACTTGTTTGGCCTGATGACAATGCCATCGGAATAAAAAACGAAACGACTGGAAACTTCACTGGAATCGTGCAGATGTTGCTGGAAGAGGTAATGCATACATATCAAATCCTGCTTACCAATATACTTCCTTCACTTCCATCCTGTGAAAATAAAGTTTTCAAGAATTCATTTCGAATAATAAACAAATAAAATGTACATTTCAAATTGTTTCAATGAGATGCTTAGTTGTTCTCGAAAAATATGTTGATTAATCGGTTGATTCATTCATTTGGATTTACTTAGAAAGCAAACTTTTCCATTTCGTTCATGAGTATGATTGAAGAAAGGCAGGAAGTGCTGGACTTCTCGCGCCCATTTGGAGAGGAACGTTGGGTAATCATGATGAGTCGACCACAAGAAACTACTGATGGTGATGGCCTTGTTGCACCATTTCAAACAGAGGTACCTGTACCAATAATATGCTATGCATTCATTTTTAAAGATATTTAGGATTCGAGTGCGTACAAAACAAGTTATTCAATCTAAGTAGATCACTAAAAAAGTAAAATTTGAGGGTTTCGTCATGAGTTTCAAGACGCAGAATTTTCAGAATCCTGATGAGCTTCTGTTTTCAACTATTTTTCTTGTATAGGTTTGGTACTATCTGATGATTTCGCTGGTTCTAATGGGACCTGTCATTTATGGATTCATCCGGCTCCGGTGCATAATGTGCAAAGGACATCCTACCCTCTCGGTGTATTATTCGATCGGGCATTGTGTGTGGTTTGTGTATGGTGCGCTGATGAAGCAGGGATCGGTTTTAAAACCAATTGCAGGTAAATAAAAACGATTAGAATTATAGTTCGAGTTGCTTTTTGTGCTGAACGTTCCTAAGGTAAGTGATGATATTGATGCAAAGAATTATAAGATTAAACAATAGTAGTACAGAACGTCTATACTGGACACCTATGGCTGCTGTGAAAAGAAGGTTACTATCTTCATTCAACCACCTTCCAACCGGTTATAAAAATAAAATATGAATTCAGAGTTCGGAAGTAGTAAAGTACTGTCAAACATTAGGGATTTTTATCAAAAAGTGGTATAAAGTGGCAAAAAGTAAGCAATAACATATGAACGTTTCAATACTCTATTATTCGGCAGGCTTGAATAATTGTTTATGAGATAACACTAGGGGTCAGCAGATTAAACACTGGTCATAAAATTATCAGATTATATTTATATAAAGTAAGCCTAATTTCTACCGTTTCAATGTAATAGATTCGTCCAGAATATTGTTCGCAACTTGGTGGATATTTGTGACCATACTAACGGCATTCTACACAGCCAATTTAACGGCGTACCTGACACTGTCAAAGATTCCAATTCCATTTGACCAGCTAAGTAAAGTTGGTTATCGTGATTACTGGGTTGCAAGAGCTGGAGATACATTGGAAGCAGTTGTGAGAGCAAAAGAAACACCAAGAACTCCCGAAGTTGACTATCAGATCGTGAGTTTGCCATATAAGGAGTTAACTATTTTAGCTACAACCAGAAGTTGTTGACATCTTACAAATGGTGTCCAAAAGTGTAATTTTGCTTTTGATCGTAGGAATCTGTCCGCTATCCGGAGTTTTATAAGCTGCGTTACAAACTTGGAGCTGGATACGGAAAGTTCATGGGCAATGTAACGGATATGGTGGAGAAAGTTCGAAGAGAAAGTACGTTTATTCTTTATTCGTTTTTGCAACTAGCTGATTATTGGCAAGACCCCTTATATTCACTTAACGTTACCGATTTAATGTTTACTTCATTAATGTGTGAAAATATTCGTTTATTTAACTGGATAAATAAACCTCATAATCTCCCGTAATTCTGTTCGCCTTTGTAGTACGTAGTAAATGTATATTCGTAATTATTTAGCTCAAGCAATAGCAATGAGTACTGCTGTCAGTATAGTTCCCTCGTTTCTTTGTATTTAGCAATGCTTTATTTATTTGAATATGCAGAATACTTACTGCTGGACGAACAATCAAGAGTCGAAAGAATAATTTACAAGGACTTCAGGTCACAGACCAAGAAGAAGACTCCTCTGGCAAAACGGTGCGCCTTTATCATGTCTAGGAATCCAATATTTCGAGTGTCGTATGGATTCGCTTTCCCCAAAAATTCAACGATAAAACCAATATTTGACCCTATGTAAGTCCTATGATTCACGGTACATGAATGTGTAAATAAGCACGTTGCGTCTACGGAATGAAATACTATCGGCTATACTTCTTTATGGGTATATTATTACTCGTAAAGTACAAAAATATAAAATTATGCATTTTACCTTCAGCTTGGATAAACTGGCAAAGGCGGGGCTCTTTAATTATTGGAGAAGACAAGACTTGCCTGTCAAAGATCCATGCTCAGCGGATTCTGATTTCCGCGAACGGCAGTTACGAAACGGCGACCTAATGACAACTTACATTCTTTGTGGATGTGGATACCTGCTCGCTCTGATTACATTCTTTTTGGAAGCCATTCACAAATGGATAACAGGAAGAAAAAGTATAAATTAAAATGACTTTTTTAATTTAATTCAATTTAATGCGTGAACATTATCTTGTTACATACTTTTTTATATTTGTAACTTCACAGTGCAAGGCCAGCTAGTACCATCGGATAAAACCAACCCTATGAGCTTTTACAAAGGAAACCTGTCAGTTCCAGCTGGAGCACCAACTTTTTTCGATACGGAAAAGTTTCTGAAGAATATAAACGGTCGTGATTATGTAGTCATGAAAATGCCAGATGGTCGAACCCGGCTGGTTCCCAAAAATGATGGAATTCAGNTATTTTTGTAACTTCACAGTGCAAGGCCAGCTAGTACCATCGGATAAAACCAACCCTATGAGCTTTTACAAAGGAAACCTGTCAGTTCCAGCTGGAGCACCAACTTTTTTCGATACGGAAAAGTTTCTGAAGAATATAAACGGTCGTGATTATGTAGTCATGAAAATGCCAGATGGTCGAACCCGGCTGGTTCCCAAAAATGATGGAATTCAGGCACTTCAACCTGGTTACAACCCTCCACCGCCTATTTCCTATTCTTTTATGTCTTAGTCCTAAGCAAGTTGTTTCAAATCAATGTAACAATTGCGTCATGGAATTTTCAACTGTTATTGTGCTTTGTCAAATTATCACTCCGTATACATTCTATAGCAAAATAAATATATGAACCTGTAATGTTGATATGATTAACTGTATTTAAGTTCAACGTGTGTGTGTCAACGCTAAGGGGACTTAAAGCCGTAGAATTATCCAACGCTTGATATTTCAGGTTTATTATGTGATATCTCTATTTGCAAGGATTACGCACTAAAACCTTAATCACAAGCTTCGGTACCTGCACACCAAGACTATATTTCTCTGCCTTCATTCTACTACGAAATAGTATTTCGTAAACAGGCTCAAGTTTAGCTCTTTCTAAAGTCATTATCGTAATCTGAAGCAATAAATTTGAAGTAAGCATTGACAAAATAAATACGGAGCCCGTTTAAAATTGTATCGTAGGAGCGTATCTGTTAACTTGTCTGAACGAGTTTTAATTATAAATACGTAGGTACGTATGTATAATATATCTGTTCGAGATAGAATTCCTTGGAGATTTAATCGAGGCATATATGCACATTCCCCAATTAGGGTTGATGTTATGCGTTTAAAGAAAGAATTTTGATTTTCGTTGTTTTAAAGGCAAAAATAAGTTTGAATTTTTTCACCTAGAATTATTATTCCTTAGTTACTCCTAAAGTTCTTTTGGCCGCTGTCTCACAATTGCAACAAAAAAAGTTGCGTCGCCTGCGAATATGCATCACGGTAAGGACAAGGTACATCCCTGGAATTACTGTGAGGCAGAGAAAATAAAGAAATGGTAGCGCTGC
>JAAXYX010002308.1:0-18065 GCA_036851915.1 Ptenothrix huangshanensis
TTAAACTCTAGTCGTGGAGTTGAGCTTCATGTTCAATCTGCGAATGTGTGTAATTACAGAGCTTAGAGACCTGGACAACTACATCGTCCTCAATAATATTTCTAAAACTATACATTTTGTATGATTTATATCATTATATTCTGTAAATAGTTATAGGTTTTATGGAAGTCATTCGCTTTTGAAAAAAGTGAAAATTATTTTTAATAATCTTAGTATCGTTTCTAGTTTAAGATTTTTGAATGTCGATTATGTTGAACCTTAGACCCTTGCCCCGGACAATGTCATGTTAAACCCTAGTCCCTTGCCCCGGACAATTTTGTGTTCAACCATAGACCCTTGCCCCGGACAATGTTATGTTCAACCATATACCCTTGCCCTGAACAATGTTATGTTCAACCATAGACCCTTGCCCCCGACAAAGCTATGTTCAACCATAAACCCTTGCCCCCGACAAAGTTATGCGGACACATACCGTCGTTGAAGATGCAAACTGCAGATCTATTTACTTATGCAGATAAAAGCAAAATTGCGGTACTACAATATGTATTTAGTAGTAGTTCCGCAATTTTACTTCTACATAAATTTGTAGATCTGGGATTTTACTTTTAACGAATACTTATGTTTCCTATTTTTTTCAGTTACGGTAGGCGCATATGCGTAACATATGTGAGTGATTATGAAAATATAGCAGCTATTATTAACTTCAGTCAGACTCAGAAATTTTAGCCAAACCAGACAATATCTTTTATTACTGAAATTCCAAGTTTACGTTAGCAAATAATGTTTTTTCAGTTGTATATTTCTAAATCATCTGCCTATTTGAAACGTTGTATGCTGTATCGAATGACCTGCGTTTTTATTTACCGTTAAAATATATTTGTAATTATTCCCATGTCACATAACTTTTCAATACTGTTTCGGTCCGTTTTTTTACTGTTCCTTTGTTCGACGTATAATTAATCATGTTTTGTCATGCAATCAGCCATTCCTGTTTATGTAACGACGTCGTTTTTCCACCCCCATTTGTCTGTATAAGCGCTAACTGTTGCTTTTTACATATTCTTGGTGACTAACTTATCGAATCTTCTGGCATTGAAAAACAAGATGCAGGATTTTTACTTTAGCAGGAATAGCTACTAATTTACAGCTCAGCAATTTAATGTCGAAATAGTCATGTCGTTTGTGGAGGACGGGTACGCAAGAAAAGGATATAATTACCTATAAAGTTTTATAGTAATCCCGCGAAATGTTTGTGTGTTTCTGGGCATCACATTACGACACGAGAGTATGATATCGATGTATCTAAGTCCTTGTCCTTACCAGTTACATGTTTGTAATAGTAGCGTTTTGTTAAAACAGCTCAATTATCCCAGCCCACTGCTACACATACTGGTATGTCAATGCCATTGCAAGCAGGATCCATGGTCGGAACCCAGCAACTTCTCCAGCAACAACAACCTTCACAGCAAATGGTTCAGCAGACGCCAACTGCTATGGTTCAGCCTCACCAGGTACCCGGTATACCGCAACATCCAGGGCATAATATGACGCTACCGCCGCAACAACAATCAGCCGTAGTCCCTCAGCAAGTGAATTCTCCGCAACAGCAGCAACAGCTAATGTCTCAGTCTTCATTAGGCCTGCAGTTAATGCAGGTAATTATATGATGTGTATAGAAGTCTGGATTTTAACATTTATTATGAATCCATAGCACTGTATGAGCACGCTCAAAGTTTCACTACTAATTTTTGCCTTTAAATTTAGAATTCGCAAATGAATGGTATGATGCCATCGGAAGGAATCTCACAACCAGGAATGATATCTCAATCAGCAGGCATGTTATATATGCCTCAACAATCAGTTGTACAACAACAGCCCATTCAGCAATCTAATTTTCAGCCTCAATCTCAAAATCAGATTAGTACACGAAATGACATGGTAAGTTAAGTTTAGTTAGGTCGCTGTATTTGTCTTTGTATTTCCTTCGGGGTAGTAGGTATAACATATTCGAAAAATTACACTACAACATGTAATGTATAATGGATGATTTACTGTCGTAGCAAGGAAACATGCAGCAAGGAGCCACACTGCATCAAACCGGATTTACACAGTCTCCACAACAGCAGCATCAACCGTCATCATTGTTTCAGCAACCATTGTCAATTGCAACCCAACAAACTGTGCCTCAGCAACAACCGATGGGAGTAATCCAGCATCCTCAAACTCAGCAGTTAGGGCAACAGAGCGTTCCTGGCTCCTTGGGTCACAATATGGTGAGAATTGTACATCCAATTATGGTTCTTTTCGTCAAGACCTGATAACTATAATTAATATGTAGGAGTCTCTAATAGTTTCAATTTTGCGTGTGGTGTTATAATTATTAGCAAAATAGTGTCCCTTCCGTACCACTTTCGTATGCTCCGCACTCCCATCAGTCGCAACCACAGACGCCACAACAATTGGCTCTGCCTGGCCAACAGCAACAGTCTCTGTACCACACGCAACAAATGAAACAGCCATCAGCACAAAAAATGGGTACCATGCAATCTTTGACTAATGAAATACATTCTGATGCGAATACGCCTACATCGTCGAGTAGAAATGTGATTTCAGAAACCATGGTAGCAGGTATAATGGAGGACGGCTTGGTTGCAACATCTGATATTGTAGCTCATGGTGATGATGGGGAAAGGTCAGCCACACTATTCTCTTACCTCTTATGTAAATCACTGCATGGTTTCAAGATAAGCACGTATTTAAGAGTATTTGCATAATGGGTTGATAGAATTATTTGATGAATAGATTGATCACTTTGACTGCATATATTTCTCATAGACGGTTTACATTGCACCAAACATCGCGACGAATGACGTAATTACATTCCTATCGCATATCGGGTTGTTATATTTATGTTATTCATGTGTCATACTCTGGTTTTTTCTGGTTCATACTGGTGCAACCCTTTAGAAACATTAATGGTGATAAGAACTCAGTCATGCTCGTATGGATTCAGCTTGTTGGTTCGTGTTGTGAATATACTACTTAATTATTTACAAGCATATCCGTATTAATTTACCCGCACAATTATTAAATTATTTTGAATTGATATAATGATGTACGCTGCGCATCTTCCTCTTGTTGGTTTCATTGATGTCTACTTACATTAAATTTAGAATAAAGTATTTTGTACCGCAGTCTCAAAATGCTAACGACCACACCTTCGAGGCATAATACGAGGTAGTTGACCACTTCTATGCTGCTACTGCGCAAGTCTGCGGGATCATGGCGCACGTCTCCTTGTATTCGAGGTCACGACATATGTCTACGGTGTCATGGCGCAGGTCTGTGGGCTCATGGACCATCTCCGTAAGGTCAAAGACCACGGTGCAATGGAATCTTTTTAAAATGCTTGTATCTGTAATTTATTGCTTTCGAGTGCCTAGTATTCATGTGAGCTCTATAGTTTAGGGTATCTAAGTTTTCATGACAGAAATTAATTATATTATTGTCGGAACCCATTTTGAATTGTAATTAAATCTGAGTTTTATGTTAATTACATACATGCTTATAGGGTTAAAACGAATTTATGCAGTTGTTTTTCTTTCTTTGAATCTCAAATGCAATCCGGTGAATAAATTCTACATGGTAACAGCAGTGTATCCATCTCAATGAGGCTCAACTGTCGTCATGGTATGCTCAAAGAATATTATTCTCTAAGTGAGATATCTCCCTAAAGTTGTTTGTGAAGATACATGGTGAACAGGATTGTAGGTTGACATTCGGTAAAAAGGAAACGTGGGTGTAGTTGAATTTTTATTACGTTAAGTCAAACAAGATGAGGATGTAGCATGGAAGATAGTATAATAGCAGGGACGTATCGATTGGTGGTATACAGTTTATGTTTATCACATCAGTTATCTTGCAGCTGGGACATACGTGTTTTGCACCGACTAGGGATTATTAATATATTGAGCAATCATGAAGTAAGCCGTTATTCAAACTATGTTTTGTGTATTGTGTGAGCTTTGTGCAGTACATCGTCACCTTTGCTGAGAGTCCACTTTATAACATAAGTACATATGAGGGTATTGCAGAATTTTTAATGTCGCACATTTATATGTAAAACCGAAACGAGCTCTGTAACAATAAATAATATCTGTAGCAATGCTCATTATGAATATTTCATTATTTGCCCGTCTATACCAACAAAATGTGTAGTGAGCATAGAAAAAGTTCGCCGTCCCTCTTTCTTCACCCTTGACTTTACGCTGCTGCAGATCACCTCGTGGTACTTGAGGAGTATATTGACTATTGTGCTCGTGTGCTCTGCTGCTATGCTAATGCTAACGCGGTCTGTGGGTCTTTCTGAATAGAATGAAGTTACGTTGTACTCCGTAACTCACTCTTCTTCACTTGCTTAGCAACATTCGAGCTGAGCTCTAGCCAAGTAAGATCCCTGGGTTTTGCAGCTACTCAAGCCTTTGTAGTCGTTGCACAACTCACTCTAGAGTTGTGTACAATTGATCCGGGTACAAAAGGACATAGTTAATCATTTGTCTCTACCCAATACAAGCTGTAGATAAGTTGGGAATTTTTTTTTGCTCCTCTGTAAACAAGATATAACAAAGCAAGTTAAATAGTGCATTCGTATTGCATTAAAATCTTCGGATAAATAAATAAAATTTCGAAGAGAACCTGGTAGTGCTATTATGTATTTGTGAAGTAACTGTGCCTAAGTTGCATTAATTAGTAGACGCTAATTGCTCCCAAAAATCAGTGTTTTCCAGCCTTTTTATTTTTACGAATAACGAGGACGTTACAGTCACGGCTTACATTTTACGTAAATTATTTTGAAAAGTAAGGTATAAGTTGCCGTAAACTGACGTTTGTCCTATCAGTCTCGCACTGCGTACACTTTGACGTGCCAGGTGCAGATCAAGAAAAAGTTGCGTACTTAAAGTCCATACAAGTATTTCTCGTAGCTGTAGTTGTGGGTGGTTGTACTTGTCTCTTAGACTACGATCGAGTACATAAGTGCATTGATAAATCCCCGTGAACACAAGAAGACACAATCTTCACAATGTCTACTCTTGCTGCTGAAACGAAGGGTGTTCATCTTTCTATGACACAAAATACTGCTCCGTCTCCTTTGAGCTCTCCAATAATGGCGGACTTGAGATCACCAGTGAAAAGTTCTGATATATTCGATCAGAACACTCTCATTACTTACGTGTATTGCTTTATAAAGAATGTTATTGGGTAAGTCCTATTTGCCTTTCGTAGAATTGAATGATGGTCTTAGTACTATTCGATGGTTATGTACATTTCATGCACCGAGGAGAAACTGATGCATTGACGGAGATTCATGAGTGAATTTTTGTAATTAATACAGCTTTAGCTACCTTAGAATCTGAGTAGTGCAATGACCAATATTATTTTGAGAATAAATTTGGCGAGAGAATGCTGGCGTGTGCAGCTTGTATTATTCATACTTTTGGTTAATTACCTACTCTGCACACACTGCACTGCAGACTGCATTGAATTAGCGGCATACATTTCTAGGTACTTATCATCCATGCATCAATGCATGGGTGGTTTTAGTATTATTTTAACTGTTCGAGAGGTTAATTTTGACATCTGGATAACATTGCCGCACGTGCCGAAAGGCTTGGTTAGCTTTGATTGATCCTGTAAAAAATAAATTATCTATCCATCTATTCTTCAGCGTAGGATTATTCCATTGCCCCATGACAGTTGCCGTAAACGTAAACTGATGGAGTGGACTGACAGATATTTTTATCCTCCGTTGATAACCTCCGCCGTGGTTGCATATAATTGTCAGGGAAATAAAAGGCATAATTTGAAAAGCAATACGTGTGTTGGATTACAGTTTCTCTTTTACTCTGATTGGACTTCCCTTGACGTCACAACACAAGGCTTCATTATTAGGGTCAATAAAAGTTATGACGTTATGAGTGATCGTGTCAGGTATCAGTTATTGCATGTAAGGCAAAAAGAAGACGGAGTGGATGTAAGATTCGTGGGGTAGCTTATCATGCCCACAGTCCGTGGACAAAATCAGTTTATGAAACCTACTTACGATTCGAATGATTGGTTTGCGTGATACTATGATCACGTTGAGTTATCTTGGGTAGAATTGTAGAATTATTATTTTTCAATATGCATTCGGGGAGTCATTATGTGCTCCCAAAACTTGTACACATGCAATTTAGGAGGAGTTTTAAACCTTGTATTGCAAGTTTTGGTTTTTGTTTGTTCATTCTGTTTTACAGGTTACGTTATTAATAGTTAATAGGCAGTTGGTTGATTCTACGAGTCAAAAGGACTCCACGTGTATGGTCAACAAACTGGCTTTAAGTATTATTCCTCATTATTTTTCGACAATGGTCTTAGGAAGGGTGCATCTTTGACTTAACTTAAACTTGAGTCAAATGTAGGTATTTATGACATAATATATAGAATATTTAAGCTCTGCATATGACGCGATAGGCGTTGAATGATTAGTGATAATCAAGTGTGATTATTTAAACAACATATTGGCGTAAGAAAAATGGAAATAGAAGGTGAACTTGGAAAAGCTTATGCAATGTATGGTTTTTTTTGCAGTGCTTCCGGTACCAACACAGTTGCCATTGATAACAAGATCGAACAAGCCATGGTAAGAATCATCAACTTTTTCTATCGATTCCTTTTTATTTACTATATTCTCATAGTTTAGATAGTTATTTATAGTTGCCTTCAGTTTTCTGGCAACTCAAAGCACAACTGGTTGGTGTCGGTGTCTTTATTTTTTCACGAGTTGTTTGATTTACAGCAATGTGTTTACTTGCGTACATCAATACGAATTCCGATTGCATATTGTGCCTATTTAAGAATTTATAGACATTTCTGACGTATTTGCGTAGTGCTGGCTCAAGAAGCAGAATGAGCACAGATAGGCTTTACATATATATAGATATAAATATATTTATGAAAATCCATGCGTAGAATAACAACAGTATCATCTCATTATAATCATGCAAATAAGCTTATTTCGAATCCGATTTATCCAGTTCAGAGGTCATAAGTAAGTAAATTTAGCTTACCCTTGTCACTTGTTTTTGTATCGTACTCTGAACTACTGCACAGCTTGATGTAATTTTATACACTAGTCATCAGATTTGTCAGCGTATCCTTAGTACTGTGGCTGTATACACTAAAAGTATGCGGTCATGTAGTAAAAATAATTTTTTGCTATTTTGTTTCATCGGCACGATTTGTGCATGAAGTAATGTGATGGCAGTGCTTCTTGTCTTACTGACTTTTACTGCTCATTGCTGTGCTTGATCGACGCTTATCTCATGCACAGTAGTGACTTCGCTGCCATCCACAATAGGGCAATGTATGATCAGCAGCATGTTCGTTAACATGTTTTTTTGAGTAAATAATAAGAATAGTCATGACGCCACATTTATTCCAGTCTTACTCTACTCTTAACGTATTTCAAGCTGTGGAGCAATTAATTTGCTCGCTATTCGAGGAAAGTATCACATTTTATTCGTCATTACTTCCAATTCATCTTAAAAAATTAATTGATTTTCAGAACTCGCATTCTTGAGATTAGATATTCATCTAAGGCTGTATGGTAATTACTTCAACTGAATCGCCAACGAGTCTGGCTTGGCAGTGCAGCTTGATTTCACAGTAGTCTTTTGGTTTAAACGTCAAAAGTCAACCATTAACTTTTGCAAGTTGTATAGGTAGATAGGTAGGTATTTTGCATGTTTATAAAGTTCATTCTATTTAGCTATAGTTTAGTATAAGGTTATCTGGCTCTGGCACATACAAACCCCAGTTGTTCATTTTGTAAAACGTACCCAAGTAGTTATTGACGTTGAATCAATGCGGAATATTCAGGGGGTCTAGTCTAGCAACTTGTAGAACCAGAATGGTGAGCGGTTTTGTGTGATAAGAACGTGACTAGTCAACAACATACTGTTCGTCTACTTGGCTGGCAGTATGCTAAAGAACCAAAGATTGTGAATCTTTGGGGAAAAGGCTCTTGTGCAGAATAGTGGTTCTGTATTTTCTTTGCATGTTCTAGTTATGATTTGAAAGATTCTAGCCCGCAGTGAGCAAAATCCAGAAATGATATTCGAATGAATCATGCTGCGATTCTGAAAAGGTTGCATGCTATGTGCGTGTGTTAAGAAGTGCAAATTTTTTTGTAAAAATCAGACACGTGTAATGGTACATGGCACTGCAGAAAATTACTCCGCCGAAATTGTGCCGTGCTAAGCTTGTTTCAGATCGTAATTTTAATATAAATACGAATTTCTTTCAGTGAATCGCGCATTAGCATTTAGTGCAGCTTGGAATTGGTGAATTCCATTTTATTTTAGGAGAAAACATAAATTTGAATGTGGTGCTTTAAGGACAACATGCATGGTTTCGTGTATTTTCGATGCGTTATCTATACTCGGTATGTTGTGAGGATTATATCTGATTAAATGGCTTCTCGCCACAGCCTTCAAAATTAAAGGTCATTTCGAAGCTGGTAATGTAGGTATTAAAGTTATTATGGCTTTGTGTGACATTCGATCGCCGTCCTTTTTTCTATCGCTGCAGATGTACATAGTGTAATAATAGAAGCATTTTTCTGGCGTCCTCAATATTTATTAACCGACTGATTATTTATGCTTTTACCCTCCCTTGCCGAGAAAATAGCATGATTCTAAACCTCCTGGGTCATCAAATATTTTTTATCAAACTCAATATACATATATTATCTAGCCTTAGAAGATGCGATCTGATATTGTTGTAACTGTAGAAGGTAACTAAATACGAAATACTAAAATCTCTGAAGTTCCGCAAAGAACCTTGGGGGAATAAAGAAGGCTTGGGGATTAGGATTTTGAGATCATTGTACACGTTCTTCCTCTTCCTCCTTACAATCTTGAATAATACCAATAAATTAGGTAATAAACTTCAAGTTAAGAATTTTCTCAGATGAGCTAACCTATTCCAGGCTACAACACATACTTTTATTTGTAGTGTTTTGTTGACGTACTTACAACTAACCTTCACCCTTTTCTATCTATAAACTATCGTTAAAGTTGTAGTTTGGACATTTGGAATTAGTAGTATTCAAGTTTTTTTTATCACATTCCTCATTTTATGTGTAGTAAGTAATCGCTAATGCCGTTAATTTCCTTAGAGGTCAAGACTTCGAGGATATTATGGACGTGTTTTGATTCTTTGACTATAGTAGAATAAGAAAAACTTTGTACTGTGATGCGCAAATTTACTTGTTCAATTTGTAGTTGAATAATAATTATAAAACTTCTGAGATGGCATGTGGACATTTCGTCTTGATCTTTGATCAGCCATTATAAATCAAGATTCCCTCGGAAACAAAGATGGCTAGTGGATGACGATAATCTATTGGTTACGTATTATGTACTAAGTTTAGATAGGGTTGCTGAAGTACTGGATTTATCTATGGTCGAGGATTATTGGCATAAAACAAGTACGTAGACAGGACTTGTTTACCACATTTCTTTTTGACAAACCCCTACGCATGCATTATATTTTTAGACTGCAAAATATTTTCTTCGTGCGGACGACTAGACTGCTATGCTGATGTATTTTCATTTCGAACTCAGACTCCGCGGCGCAAATCTGTGTATTTATTCGCCAAATGTCAGAAAGTCATTAACGACTCCTAGTCACACTCACAATTCATACTTAATATTTAAAGCGAAAGCTGAGAAAACTGTTTTTAACTTGTGTGATGTTCTCTAATCATTTATAGTCTATGTATATGTGTGTAAATAGTTTCATGTTCATTTCCAAATTTGTGATTCTCAGCCTGGGTCTAGTAGACCGTATATACAGCGTCTGTTGAATCATCAAACATTAAGTCAGACGTTGGTGGTAGTTGATACTGTCTCCCATTGCAACTTGGTTGTGTACCTATACATAGAATAGGCTTGTGTTTGGTCATTACGTTAGAACATAAAAGCAGACACGAGCAACCATGTTTTTTGCTTTTTGTTTCGTAGTGCATTATATACTTGGGAAGCAATTTTGTTCATTGCCATTAGAATCTGGGTGTCTGGATAGAAAATACTAACAAGCATCATTTGAGCCAGAAGTATAAATTGTATTGGAGGACTTGAAACAGAGCGTCGATTAATGCAAGCCATGTCTGGCAGTGGAGATGGCATTTTATGGATGGCCTTTCCTCAGACACAAGTTCAATTTTTTGCCTTCTGTTTAATAGCGTATTCTTGTGCTGCACTAGCTCTGCTCTTTATGTTATGTTCGTATGCATAGTGTCTATAAAATAAAGATGAGGATATACTAAAGTTAGGCTGGTCTTTTAGTTAGTAAGTTTTCTAGTGTTTGCAGCTTATATTATCTCCGACAAGTTGTGTAACTAGCAAAAAAAATTGGTTTACTATGGTTGCAAAAGGTTTAAGTTAGAATTTTAGGTAAATATTCAGCAGGAGAATCGTGTGTTTAAACTTGGTGTGTTAGATACGGGTAAATAGAGAATTCGACTAGCAGATTAGCTTCCAACTCTAAGCATTTCCCAGCTTGTATTTTTGCCTGCGTATTCTCAAGTTCAGGAAGTGGTTTTGTATTTTATCTCAACTTTGACTTGTACTCGATAACACGTAGGTTTTCGAATTTTACACGAACTTAGCCACAGTATGTGCTCATGCACAACTTCAGCAGGCGAGGCAGTGATTGCCAAAATTCTTTCACGTGGAGCTCTACTGCAGCAGGGTAGTTACCTGCGTTAAGGCAGTGGGATTGAACTTCAACTGTTTGGAAATCGTGTGTTTGCGGTTGGCTAAGATAATAGTTAATTTATTTGGGTAGACTCATCGAATGTCAACACCAGTGTGCAGTTGGGATGATAGAAGGATGCCGTTTACAATGTATGAATGTGTGCCATTAAACAATCGAATTATTGAATTCGAGCCAGAAGAATGTCTAAATATGTGTCTGGCGCGCTCGTGTGAAGCTTTAATTGAATATGAAAGGTCGAGCAACTATAAAATCAGTTTGTATTATTAGCCTAACTTCACTGTATTCCGGAGTGCACAACATAGTGATTGGTATTACAGAGCCTTTCCGTTTTAAATTTCATACAGTTCTAGACACACTGTCTCTGACACATGTAATTACAATTCTGTGCGGCATTGGCTGTTATGTTCTTAGTATTGAAAGTATTTTAAGTGCCGAATTGTTTTTATTTTCTTAATTCCTGGTAGCCTACGTTGTACGAACTGTTCATTTACCAACCAGTTGTCAGCCAGGGGGTTCTAATTGCTGACTAGGAACTGCTAAGAAAAGAATTTTCAGAATGCCTACTTTTAGTTGTTTGCCCATTGTTTTGACGTGACTCATGCTGATGTAGTATGAATTCTTATTATTCCTCACAGGATTTGGTGAAAAGTCATCTGATGTTTGCTGTCCGAGAAGAAGTTGAAGTTCTGAAAGAGAAAATTTCAGAATTAATGGATCGAATCACGCAACTTGAACATGAGAATACGATTCTAAAAGCCCACGCTACTCAAGAAACTCTGGCCCAGCTGCAGCCACTATCGAATCGCCTGCATAACACAGGAGGAAACTCAACTACATCCAATAATAATTCTTAATGGCTCTTTTTGCTGATAACGTCTCTCTCGGTCTTCTGTGTTGACATCGATGCTGATGCCTTTAAAAACAAACCAGAAACTGCAAGTCTGGAAAAAAGCTGGAAAATCCTCAGCTTCATTTTAAAGTTCCTCCCAGAGCTGTTAGTATGACTCACTATGAAAATCATGAATCCAAACTCCGACAATCACAATGTAGTTATAAGAAAACAGTGAAGAAGTATCATTAAAATGGATGGCCCTGGAGGCCATGATTTTCCAGACATGCTGTCGTCTGTATTGAAAGGATGATAAAGCATTCAAGGACCGTGAAACTAAGACTGCATTTACAAGAAAAACATGCACGAATCGTTAGCTCTGGAAGCAGCTCTGGCATTAACTATATTCCTCTATGTGTTTCTATTGTATCATATGGTCGAGCTTGTCTTCTCCTGTGGTCCTGTTTTGACACATATTGTACTCTGATCTGTGATTCCTTTTGTACGTAGAGTAGTGTGTATGGTTGCCTAACGATGCACTGGTTTACAGTGTACTCATTAACCTAGCCGTACGATTATTAGGGTAACTCTAATTGTTATTTAGTTTACTAGAATACATATCTTTGTTTGGTTGAGCGTTAAGTTTTTATGTGCATGACGTGAAAGCAGGTTCTACATGTAGTATGCATTGATCCCTGTTTAGTTTTATCAAAGACCTAGGGTCTTCTAAGCTTGTTCAGCGTTATTTTTACTCTTGGAGGACACGTGTGTGTACTTCACCCTACTTGTCTGGCACTTTTATGTTCTCCTTGTCTCATCCGTTCTAGCTTTGGAAATAAATCACATACCTTATTTTCGATGTAACGATATTATGTTAATTATGACAAAACTAGTTTTAGCTAAAAATATATTGTATTGTATGGTAACATGATAAGATTTATTTTTGAGGCAAAATTATGACTAGCAATCGCAATAGTTATGAGTAATAAAGCGCACTTGTAAAAATCAACCTATTTAAGTTGTCGTCAATGGTGAAAATACTAGCCATATTCCCCAAGTCTCTCCACCCAACTGCTGCCACTTGCTTTCAACGCTAAAAATCTAGTATTTTGAGATTTCCTCAACCACACATTGTCACATATTACTACTATGATGTCATTATTGTAGTCTTTTTTAGCGGTAAGAGTAACTGAGTGTAGTTAAGAGCTGTCGGGTGTAAAACTACTGTTTACTTGTCCTTAATTGGAAATAATTCCAGATTATTGTATTCTAACTTGATCGAAACCAAATTTTAGAGAACCTACCTAATTAGAAGTTAGCAGACTGCCAGAAGTTAGCAGTGTGGTAGACCAACAATTAAATCCCATGTTAGGAGAGGTTCTACGCCTGCTAACATTCTAGCTGAAATGGATCGCGTTTTTGAGTTACTGTTTTTGTACTGTCGTGTACTGCATGTATACAAGTGCATTATCTTCAGACATGGAAGAATTAAGTAATACAGTGATGACCACGGGACGCAACGATGGATTTCATTGACGGCGTAATATTTCGTGGTTTACAGTTTCTCGAGTTTCTTCGCTTACTTAATAAATTGTTGTTTTGCTACAGCTACACTGTTTCTGTTAGTTGTATGATTATCAAAAATGATTCTAGTTAAAAAGTGCGTACCTGATATTTTTAGTTGTAATTGACTAAATCCGAAGTTTCGGTAAAAGAGCATGTTATGTTACTGCAAATTCATCGTTTTAATTATATTGCTAGATCGTTGCAAAGTTTGATTGTAAAGGGTTACTACATTATCGCCATCGCTACATAAAAACCAACAAAGGCCTTTTACACTTCAAGTCTCGACGTTAAGGTACTGTAGTATGTAAGTAATATATTGTGTATAGGAAAAAATAAATAATCTAATTATATACAAGCGTTCAGTTGTGAATTTAAGTTATAATTCATTATTTTCGGTTGAAATGTATCGAAAAATTGAAAATGATAGCATCACTCGAAAGTGAATGTAACTAAACTATGAGTTAAAGAATATTTAGTATCGTCGGTTCAGCTGTTGCGCGCATAACAGTTGTGACGTTATATATTGTTACATTATGTATATTATGCTTTGAATTATTGAATTGAGAAGAAACCCAGTGTGGAAGACTGGTAAGAAGAGCGTTCTAATAACTAAACATTTTACGTTACGAATTTACTCTGTGGCCAACGCAGGTGCTGGAATTTTGATTGGATGGTTCAATTATTATGATTATGCATAAAATCTTAAAATGAAGCTTCCATAATAGTGAAATTCTGTTTGTAATTTAATGAATATTTGTAGTAATTACTATTACTGTTCTGATCATGATGTGGATGATAATGTTTACCTAGTTTCGTGACGACACGATTTGATATTGAAATGAGCTGATAGGTTATTTGACTGTAAGGTTGACTGTTATGGTATGCCCGATTTGAAAGACTGTTTATCTAGTAGTTGATTGTTCAGAAATCTTCACGAAGTTGTTAATGTTTCCCGAAACGAAAACAATAACATTATTTAGTCAAACACATGGAATTTCAATGGACAGTTTTTTAATGTAATTGAAGCGTTACAGCGCATTCTGATTTAAAAAGCAGCAAATAAAGAATTTTTCTATGCTACGGAATAAATCAAAACGTTCGTTTCTTAGCATTTTCTTGGGTAATTGTAAACATATTTTGTGCCTTGAGTGTGGATTCCCACGTTTGTTTGCATAAGACCCTACCCCTACCTATGCCAATAATTTCATATCTATTTATAATTGCGTGTGTATACAACCTGTCAAGAGCCAAGACACATGAGAAGCAGTGACTGACGAATCACCAGGTGAATTCCCATTTCGCAACGTCATTTAATGAACGTTCATATACGTGAACTAATTCTGGTACAGTCATTTCATGTACGTGTCATGTTAAAAACCCGCACGCTAATTGGATTTCCATAATTCGTTGGTCTTGAATCAATACTTTCCTCGTAATTATCCGTGCATAAAAATGCATTGCCTACGACGGAATGGGGCTTTTTCAGGTTTGTTGTGGTTCATTCTTTTCGTTTCCTATGCGCTAGACATTTTGTTACAGTTTATTGCGTACAAACGATAAGATGAAGTAAGGCAATTACTGACTGCCTTCTCCGTTCGTGTTTCCCTTCCTTTTCCTCCTGTGCGTAGTTTCTTTTGCCAGTTTCGTATTCTTATAATTATATCTGTATATTTATTTTTCCTGTTTCCTTTTGCTCCGGTGTTATTTCATGCGATATTAATTCGTATAAACGTGTATTGTACTATTTATTTGCATCTGACGTAGACAGAAACCACATTTATGCAAGTAATGAATGAGATTATTGTACTCGATGAATGTGTGGGCATAGCTATGTACATACATACGTTAGTTGTTCATTACCTGTTGTTTTTGTTTCATATGATACATCCAGTCTCGTCTGTATTTACAAACCATGATTTTTACCTTCAGATGTTTAAACAAGAATATTTATTCTAGCCTAATGCTTTAGGTACCTTTCTATGGTCCTAATAATATCTTAACTACGAAGTAATGTCATCAAAAAGGTGGCAAATGATGATAAATCCATATTGAAACAATTCCAGGACAGGATCAAGGTCATGTTCTTGAATCAGACCACCAGACTACATAGTTCTGTTAGGTTTAGTGGTTAAATATTAAAGTAAAGGAATCAAGGCTTGATTCCTTTATAATTCATCCTTGGTAAGTACCCATCCATACCTATCAATCAATAATAAATAAATGAGTTTAAGTATTCCTCGCTTATTAGGCTTCGTTCCAGATTTTGATGCTAACCGTGAGCCTGTTACTGTTAGTAATAGTGAAATCTTGTCCATGTATGATTGATAATTTTTGTACTTTAGTCATCACCTTGAACATTTTACATGCATTCCTCAAATCGTGAACCCCGGTTCTTTCTTGACCGTACAAATACAAATGAGATGTAACATCTCATATATAATCACAACTGGTGCCAACATCAACCTCGCAGCTGTCGTAAATCTTGCGCTAAATGCTACAAGGTATTCAAGCATTTTATGCTTCAACTATGTGTATACATACATTCGAGCATGGCCTCGTGAGCATCGGGTTATAGAACTTTGCGTAGGAGCTAGATGAAATATTTCAAAAATACTCTTTTATTATGTTTACCTTCACTGACAGAAATCGTAGCATCAATATCAGTTAGTATCAGTATGGATGATATACGAATTTGTTACACTTCTATGCGCTCCAATACTTATCGTTAGTCATTTGCTGAGATTATTCACACATGTATGAAATAATAACAGGTTTGTTTCTAGCACTGATTTGTGAGCCTATTTAGTGAATCTTTGTCAGAGGACAGTGTCAAGATCATCTACGTAATTACATAATTATAATTTTAATCGTTTCATTTAGTTTGATGGTGTATTAAAATCATGAATTATGTGACGTCAATTTGAGAATTTGACTTTTGACTCATGACCAGAAATAGAATTTCAACTTATCCTTCAATGAATATGCTTCTCATACATGAAAACATGCTTCCATACATAGTAGGGTATGTGTAATAAATTATTCCACGTCAGGATGTAGTGACTTGAAGATCTGTCTCACCCTTGTTATATAAGTTGTGGTGGTTGACGATGGAAATAAATCCGACTGCAAAATTATGCCAAATAATTCTAAATACTGAAATGCAACGAGAACGGATAATTATTTCTTGCACATCTCATCTCCTGTATGCAGTAATACGAATTTTTAGTAGGTGCAAGTGCTTTAGATGGCATTACATAGTCCATTATTATGGTAAACGAAAAATAAGTACAATTTCAGATTTAGTTTTGCATGTCTAGCCTGTGCATAACTTTTCAATTGTTTCGATTTTCTACAAATCCAAAAAGGCCAGAGCCAGAATGCTCAGGATTTTTAGAAGTAACTTTATCCGCGTCTGAAGTTCAGAGAGAAAGGAACATAAGGATGACCAGAGTTATGGACTCCTGGAATGTTAATTTTCTTTGTTCCGCTTCATAGCGTCATGGCATATGCCAAATGCCAAACACTTCCATAGCAATAACTACGAACTGTGCGAAAAATGCGATTAGATAGCCACTACCGGGATCCGCTTCAACCAGCAAGCTCTAGGAAGATGACATTGATGCAGCAAAAATAATTGCTGCAATACTTAAGTACGCATTCTGAACATCAGTGTAAATTAGTTTCATTATTCAAGTTCATTTATTAAACGCCTAGATTCCTCTTCCCTTCAGTTATATCATTGAATTAAAACGTAACATTTAAAAATGTGTGGAATCCTTTCCTTCTTTTTTTTCATATACATAATTATTTAATAATATGCATTATTATAGTTATAGCCGCATTTTCTTAAAAAAGATCGTAAGCTTCAGATAAAACGTTCGCCGGCCCGTTTTTACTTTCAGAGATTCCACAAGGATCGGGATGTGTTTTTTTAATTGTTATGATTTTTTGTTCCTTGTTCGGCTCCAACCCGAAAACAAGTCTCGAAATCGCTGTCGATAATAACTCGTTCAATTGAATTAACACACTAATAGCATTCACATGATCAAGACTACCCCAGCAGACTACAACTTATTATCAATGAGAAGGACGAGATTACGAGGACGAGAAGGAGGCTATTAACGGAAACAATAATTGTTTTATCATTTTATTCTGCGTTGAGTAGGTATTTAGATGTAGATTTTGCGAGGCTAGAACGAATATGTACAACGATGACATAAAAAAGGCAAATGCCGAGGTCCATGGTTTAATCCATTTGCAGTTTCGCCGCTACTTCCAGCTTCTTTAGCCTTCAAATTATTACAACGACAACGACAATCCAAATAATAAATTACATTACACAATGCATTATACATAGGTAATGTCATCCACATTTGTCACGTCACTTTTAATGCCGCATCAGCTGCTGTGCAAATAACTAGCCTAATTTAATTACCTAGAATTAATGTCTGTCAGAGCTGGATATTTGTATTAATTCCGAGCGATGCAATGACCCCTAATTGATAATGCTTTATGACTAATTACATCTAATAAAGCTTATAGTGTACTGTCGCTGAAGGTGTAAATCAAATATTTTCATAACGCATGCTGTGCATTTTCAGAAAAGGCGGTAAGGCTTTATATGTAATAATAATAATGTTAATATTGATGCTGCAAACCGCATTAGGTTCCAATGATTTTCCCTAACTGAATTTATTATTATTAGGTATTCCATGTTTTATTTAACTTTTTTTAGCTAAATTGGTGCATATATACATAAAAATGATACATATTGTGATGTTCAGTCATTTTTAAAGATAGAACAATTTATTTCGAGACATTTTGACCTACCCTAAAAAAGAGAAAATAT
>JAAXYX010002309.1:0-18059 GCA_036851915.1 Ptenothrix huangshanensis
TTTATTACCCTGAGTATTATGTACACACATACAGATATTGAGACCTATCAACATTTACAAATTGCCGCACAAGGGACCAGTAAATATGGCAGGACGAAGGACCAAGGAAACAACATGAACAACATCGATGAATATAAACCCAACTGGTACTTATATCTATTAGGTACTAACTCAAAATTTTATTTTATCGTTCGACTCGAACCATCAAAACATCATAAATATAGTAGAAATACACTGTTAAAGCTGGTGCATTCAAAGTGCCAAGAACCTTGAAACGTTTTTCAAGCTCAATTAATGTGCAAATAAACATATAAATTGCATCTAAAACGCGTGAAAAGGGCATCTAAAGCGCATCTTGCAGTACAAGATGTGGTTTCAATGTGTATGTATGTAAAGAAAAAAGCAGGAGTATTGAAAGCGTTAGCCTATAAATAACATACATTTATAAAAAAAACGAAAAAAGAAAAAAAGCCGTTTTGAAAGGGCGTAAAAAATAAAAATAAACGTTTGGAAAAGCCTTGAAATATAAAAAAAGACGTTTACAAAAAGTGTAAAAAAAGAAAAGTTAGGCGTTTTGCAAAAAGGCTAAAAATAAAAAATAGACGTTTTGAAAAAGCGTAAAAAAGAAAAAATTGACGCTTCAAAAAAGGAGCAGAATAAAAATTGGACGTTTTCAAAAACCATAAACTCTAAAAATAAAAATAAATTAATAAAAAAAAAAATTAAAAACCATAAAACTAAATAAATATTTGTTTTTAAAAAGTGAAAAAATAAAAATAGACGTTTTGAAAAAGAGTGAAAAAAGTAAAAAGAAAAAGACGTAGCAAAAAGTGCAACATTAAGGAATTGGACCTAAAATGCATCCTGAATGCGTTCCTAATCGTACAAAATAAGCATGGGTTTTTGGCCTCTAACTGTAAGATGCAATTGTTACCGTCTCAAAATACTTAAACTTTTACAGTGTACCTTCGATATCATTGAATCATTGCAGGATATACACCGAAAAACTATACTTGCTTTGCTTATAACTACTGCATCAATTTAATATTCCCACACACATGGGTTTAATTATAAATGTGTGTGGAACGGGAAGGAACTGCCCAGTGTTTGACTCTGATTTCCCCAACTGGTTGGTGTTGGTGTTCGACTGTGGGTAGGAATCTCGGCTGCAGATCGAAAACGTTTGACTTTGATTTTCATTTCCATCTGTTGTGTGCTCTTTGCTTTGGTTTTCAACTTGTGCTTTTATACTCGTGCGTTTACGACTTACAAGTCATAACTATGCCATTAGTGATTAGACAGTTGATGTAGACAATGTACTGATAGAAGCGGGTAGCATTATCTAGTGGCTCATCCATGTTTAGACTATGCTAAGTAAGTACTAACAACGTACTGTATATCGCTTTTCTGTGGGCATGAGACTTGATCCTTATCCATAAAATAAAGTGTAAATGATCCCTGCAATATTTGTGTCTACCAGGATTTGATTTAAGGCTGGAGGACAAGAGATCGGATGTGATGTATCAGGGCAATGTTGCTCCGTAGTCACTACAAATAAAACATGATAAATGTGAATCCTCCGTCTCTCTCTCTCTGAACACTCGCACCGGTAGCCGGAATATTTTGATAAATTGGTGAATATTTCCAGCTCCAAATGGCTGTAACGGTAGTAGCAGCAAGAGCAACAGCAACAACAACCAATAGCAGTAATACGGTTATCACTATTGATACTAGTACAGCAATAATACACAGTAGACTTGTTTGTAGTTACAAGTTGAAAGATAAAAAATTATCCAGACATGTTCTACACATCTGACTCCATGCCACAAAAGTATTATTCCAAAGCCTGGTTTCAGTATCAGAATCAGAATCAAAATCAGAATCAGCAACAGCATCCAGAGGCGAACCTGGAGTGAGTTGGGTGCTAAAGGACCCCCGCCTCCAAAATCTAGGAAAATTCATGAAATTGAAAAAATGGACCTTTTCAAAAAGTTGTAATCTGAAAATAAAAATCTTTTCAAAAAGTATAAATAAAAAAATTAGACCTTTTCAAAATCAATAAATTAGCAAAATTTGGACATCTTCAAAAAGCGTCAATTGGAAAAATTACACCCTTTCAAAAAGTGTTGATTGGAAAAATTACGCTTATTTTGAAAAATGTTGGCTTGAAAAATGTAACCTATACAAAAAATGTTGAATTGCAAAAAATATATCTTTAAGAAAAAGATCGTTGGAAAAATAGGACTTTTCACAAAGTGTAAATTTTAAAATATATACTCTTTCAAAAAATGTTAATTGGAAAAATTAGACGCTTTCAAAAAGTGGTATTAATTGGGGAAAATTACATCCTTTTTAGAATGTTTAATTGAAAAAATGGGCCTTTGCAGAAAGTGAAAATTGGAAAACTTATGCTCTTTAAAAAAGTTTTAGTTAGAAATATGAGACTTTTTCAAAAAGTTTTGATTTGAAAAAAAATTGAAATAGTTTCTAAAAGTGTTAATTGGAAAACTCATACTTTTTTTTAAAAAATTAGACTTAATAAATTAAACTTAAAAAGTTGTAATTGGAAAATTTGTTTTAATATTACACAGCATCTCCCAAAATTCAGTCCCAGGTATGCCCCTGACAGTATCGGATTCCCCATCAAAATCAAAATCAACATCAGTCGAATTGACTTTTACAAATTTATTACCAATCTCGAACTTGTTCTGGTTCTGGTTCTGGTTCTAGTTCTGTTTTTTCCTTGTTCCTGTTTTATCAGAAAGAAAGAAATAAAGCTAAATATTTAGCTGAGCTTTGCATTTCCCCAAAACTCCAAACTAAGACAGACATGGTAAAGCTCCATCGTTCATCTCGTTCTCGTTCTCATCCTCGTCCTCGATTTCGCTTTCCATCTCTTTGAAGATTAGAGATTGTTGCACTGATTAAAAGGTAGATGTGCAGTAAGCCGATAATTAAAAATAGACGAGAGGACGTTTAATACTGTAATGCAAGAGCCCTTATCATTTCCTCGCCATGGTTTCGTTATACACATACTTGACTACAAGACATATAAATAGGTAGTTGTATAGGTATGTATGTGCATGTGTGGAATGGCGAATGGGGGAATTTCGTGGAGAGCAAGAGGCAAGGCTAATCTTAATCTGTGTAGTAACAATTGATTAAAAAGAGGATGAAAAGTGACACGACTCGCTTCACCAAAAACCATCCACATACGCAATCAACATTGCATGGTTTACAATTTTCAACGGGAGCCAAAGTCAGGACAGCTCAATGTTCAATGCAAGACTGTGTTTGCTTCAGATCAGAATACTCACGATCAGACCAGGCCACCCTCCTCATTCACGTTAACATTCACAGCTCGATAAAGCTCTCAAGTCTAAAAACGATAACAAATTAGCTTTTCACGGATTAAATACATTCCGTGGTTGGTTGGTCGCTGCGGATTGTATACGACCTGCTGGTCTCGTCCTCGTCCTGGGCTGACAAGGGAACATCTTAACATGTAACGCCAAAGTAAACGAAAATATGTTAGCTTCGTCGTAGGCAATAAACCCAGAATAAAAAGAAAAACCTGAATTTATGTTTTTCGAAATTTTTCAGTCTAAAATTTTATTTTTTCTGCGTTTTCAAAAAGTCATTTTCATTTATTACATTTTTTCAAAAATTCGAAAATTTCATTTTTATACTTTTCCAAAACGTCTGAAATCTGTTTTTTACACTTTTCTCAAAAAGTCGGAATTTTCATTTTTTACGCTTTTTCAAAAAGTCTGAATTTTCATTTTTTCCATTATTTCCTCCTTAATAAGTCTAAATTCTCTTTTTTTCCAAAATTCTACACTATTATTATTTATTATACACCTAAGTACCCTTTGGTTTCATTTTAAACTAATGCAAGAATAAATTTCGCTAGAATTGGTGCCCTTTGACCGCAATCATTTACTAGCTTGCCAACAATACACCCAAATGTCTTCTAATTCTGAGCGTACTACAACGCATTGAAAATGTTTTCCTCAACTTTGACCGAACATACATATACGACCGTTACATACATGTAAAAACGTTCCCTTGTGAGCCTATCTATCTCTCACTCGTGTATTTTGAAGTGCACTGTATCGTTCCATTGCCACGGCTACTGTCACTGAAATCACCATGGCCACTGCACTGTAATCGCAATGAATTCTGGCAGAATCAGAATTCTCAGCAGAAAGCAGGGAGTCAGAGAGCCATGTGAAGTTATTGCACACATTATGCTACACCTATATATATATTATGTGCCTTTACTAGGGGAATTCCGAACCCGAACGCAGAGTTATAGCATGTAGCCAATTATTTGGCGGTGAGAGATTTACAACTTGGTAAGGTTTGTGTGGCTTTACTCTTGTTGTTCTTGTTCTTGTTGGTGACTACTACAGACACAGGGTCAGATAGAATGCTTGACGCAACACACCGAAGGATTAAGCATTCCTCAAAGAGAATGGAGAATGAGGCTGCAAAAGACAAACACTAAACACTACGGCCTCGCATCTACTCACACTTGTATAGCTACACATGTAGGTAATTCCTGTTTAGTATCATAATTAAATTATACTTGCACACGGTAGAAACTGACAATCCTCATTTAATCGTTGGTAGAACCCTTACCCTATCTAGTTGAGGAAGAAATGCGCAACAGATACATACGAATGATTAAACTAGAATGGTATTTATGAGAGTGTACATAGGTAGGGAGAGATAGAAGTTCTCTTTCAATTCTAGTTTTCGACGACTCACTTGATTTGATTGAATAGAAATTTCGGGCGTCGAAACCAAAGGCGGCAGGGACAGCTTTGTTAAGATTTCCATGACCCTCTTCACTTCTCTTTATGGTTCTTCTCCTTCACCTGAACAAAGCCGGGGTAAATCCAAGGCCAAAATCCATGGAAAAGTCGGTGGAAAACCAACCTCATAATCAAACCAAAGAGGACCGGCAAACAAATGTAGAATCTAGACGTTCACATCTTTAAGCTGACATTATGTTTATGCCTGCTTTTGTGCACTTACCTTAATACAAGGAAAGTCCTAGGAAAGCAGAGGATCATATTGAAAATCCCCCCAGATTCACAGAACAGATTCAGATGACCTGCGAGAGTAAACTTCCATTGGCATACATGTATATTTACATCATTCATCCACTTAGGGTTTTGTAGTCCGGTACATCCTTCGATGACCACTCGCACTCCATGGTCCTCATCTCATTCGGAATACAATTCAACAAAAAGATTTCCTACTTTTAGATTTCACAAAGAGAAAAGAATGGGAACGACTTAATGTAGGTGAATATGTACATAATGTATGAACACTATCAAAACTGGTAGATTTAAAACTACTAGGACTTGCTATGATTATGAACGCAGTTAGGATGTATCTTAAGTGGTATGTATCTAAAATTGTACACCTAAAAACCTTAGGTACCTACATACATTATAACGCATCTCGCAATACAAGATGAGTTTTTTATGAATTGAATATGTTTCAAAATTGGGAAAAAGAAAATTTTGGAAGATTTCAAAATTCTTGAAATATAAAACTTTAAACTGTTTAGAAATTGTTAAATTAAGAAGTTTGAAACAACTTTTAAAATGAACAAGTTAAACAATTTTGAAGGATTTTAAAATTGGTGAAATAGGAAATTTTGAAAGTTTTGAAATTTTAATAAAAGGAAAATGTAAACGGTTTCAAAATTGCTGAATTAGGAAATTTGGATGCGATTTAAAATTTTTGCAATAGAATCTCGCAGTTCAAGATGCCTTTTTATTTCTGTTTGTGATGCACATCGGATGCACCCAAAACCAACATGATTTCCATATTACACCAACTCTAAGTACGTTTTTGATGTTTACAGACTCATTTTTGCCCTCTTTAAGTATCTACACTCTACATGATTCTTCAGTATACTTCAACGCAGAAACCTACTCGAATTTAGTATAATTATAAAATAGTAAGTTTGTATGCATCTGGAGTGCATAAAAATGCATCTTGGACTACGAGATGCACTTTAGATGCACTTTAGACATGCACTAGATAAATGGATGCACATTAGATCAACTTGAGTTCCTGTATGCTTTCAAAATTATAATAACAACGAGTAGATATTCGGCCTTTAAAATGCATCAGTTTTTACGGTGTAGCTATGGTGCACTTTGATGTGAGTACAATGTTGAGTTAACTGGGATTGGGGTGGGAGTTGGCGCCTGGACTGGATTTAGAATTGGAGTGAAGGTTATACACAATAATCAACGAGGATCCTTAAAGATTGCTCCTTATAGCAGATGATGCTATTCCATGAATGTTGAAATAGCGATGGTGGCGGATAAATGGATGCATGGTGGATGGAGTGTTGTGATTAGATAGCGAGTCTGAATACGTAATATCCCCAATCCCACTTACCAATAGTAGAATCAGTGCCAGTAGCAAAACCCAAATCCAAACCAGGACGAGTCAACGTCAACGTCATTGCTCTCTCTCTCCCCTCCTCTCCATCCTTGTTCTTATGATAGAAGCCCATTGCATCTGGAGCTCGAGTGCAAGTCCAGCTCCGGTATCAGTGGAACGATACATGTGTACGGATGGGAAAGACAAATAAAAATATATTAGTGGGAAATTGAGGGGCACATAAATTCCCGTTCCAGTTGTTCCAGTCACAGTCCAGAATCCAGCGGAGAATGGACTTTTGACTCAGCAGCTCAATTGAAACTACAAAAGAAATAACAGAGTGGCAGGCAAACTCTGACATAATATACCGAGTCTCCGAGACCAGGAGAGATGAGAGGGGAGCTTAATTCTATTGCCGGTTCGTTTATAACAAGCCTCTCACTCCTCACTGCTCACAGCACTACTCTCCACTCACTGCCAAAGGTGGCAGTTTGACATACCCTAAATAAAGTTCCACTAGGTTGAACATTTAAAAAAGTGCTTTCAATTTTTCTAAAAATTAATTTATATTTTCAAAAACTGCCATACCCTATTTTTAATTTTATTTATCTTTCTTAACTATTTTTACTGTTTGTTTTGCACACTTAAATATATTTTCTTGTGATTTTCGCTTATTAATAAGTGCATAAAACATTACCATATCTCCCGCTATATTTATAATTTGTAATACACAACTTATTTTCTAACTAATTCTTTACATTAATTAAATCAATCTGCATAAAATTTAATTATAAAAAATAACTCGTATAATTTACAAATAATTAACTGTAATCAATCGGGTAATATTAAAAAAATTAAATTGCCATAAAACTCCCCATTTTCTGTTTTGAAGACTATATATTTTAAGCTTACGAAATTCAAACCAGCAGCATTTTTTAAAAATATTGAGAAAATTTGACCGATTTAAAAATTGTTCAAGATTTACAATTAACTTTTAAATAGTTTGTTTGTTGGGCCCTTCTGGCCAATTTTTGAAGTAGGAATATTTGTAGGTAGCCAAATTTAAGGTCAAATTTATCTCCAAGGTACGACCTTTGCTCATTTCGGGATCCTAACGTAACATACCCTCCCTTATCTTCAGCTTTGACTATGGTATGGCCTTGGCCATGGCCACGACTTGGTACTTGGTTATGGTTAGGCTACGAGATTCACCGTCTATCCCTACGACCATGCCTGTAACTATGACTTTGGCTTTGGTCTGACTTTAAAGAAAAGAAGAACTTTGAAGTAAATGTTCTGCACTCTACTCTACTATAGACCATCTATGTATTTTGAACATACATACATACCTACGTCGGTTGTGTGTTGTACTCTTGTGCCCTTTGATTATTGCCTTTGCTGTTCCCACACAAGCAAAGCTACGCAAAGCATTTCTAGTTAGGCTCATCCATCCATACTGTTAAAGGCATAGCCACAGAAGCATTCTTGTTCGTATTTGTCCAGCAGGGATTACGAACGTTAGGGACCAGCAAAGTAGAGTAAAGTAAAGTAGAGTAGAGTGAAGCAACGTAAGCGAAGGGAAGGGAAGGGAAGGATAGGACAGGAAAGCAAAGTAATAGCAGAAAAGAGGAAAGAAGCAGAGATATTTGGAAATTGGAGGAGCAAGCGGAAATCTCTCGTTGGCCTAAGTAGCTTACTATTTGATCCTCACTTTCTCCCCTAGGCTCGTCCAACTGTAGCAACAGATAACATGTTCTCTCCAATGAGCCAACCAACCATCCGACCATCAACCAACTTTACCAGCTACCTTCTCTTCCAACCTTACACTCATCCTATATGCTCTACTGATAAGCTAAGTATTTAAGTCTTACGTAAAAATGCTGAAACTATTGTACCTACACACTCTCCCTTCACTTCTGTCTCTGGTTATGGTGACTCTCACTGCCAAGCCAAGCCAAGTCAAACCAAACCAAACCAAGCCAAGCCAAGACACGACAAGACAGGGCAAACCAAGCCAAGTCTGGTCAATACCAACGCCAACGCCAACGCCAACGCCAATGACAATGCCAATGCCAACGCCAATACCAATACCAATACCAATACAGTCTGCCGTTCCTCTGTAAATCTGTACGGAAGACAGGGCAGAAAGTAGAATTTATCAAATGACTCGCTTACGCAGCTTTCTTGGCAATTCATTGTGCCCTAGTTGGTCTTAGACGTATGTACTCCCACCACATCCACTTGACAAATATATAAGTTCACCGTCAAAAATAAGGAAAAGCAAGAAGATGCACAATTCTTAGATTATTTTTTAATTTCAGATTTCCAGTTGGGAGAGCGTGCTTACATCCAGTATCCTCCACATTCTTTACAGTTACATACATCTAGTGCAATGTCAGCCTTCTACGTTCCCCAAGGAGAGCTGGAGCTAGAGCTGGAGATGAACTATCCCCCATCAATTTGTTGACTTTAGTTGTGTTGCGCCTTAAAATAGTCATGAATCCTTGATTACTCTTTCTGGCTCTATGTAGTTCACTGTGCTGTGCTGTGCTGTGTTCATTGCCCAGAGTAGGTAGTTATAATTGGAGTATGTGTATATGTATATACATGTAGCGTTTTCAACTGGTATGTATGTAGGTAGGTTAATACCCCCGCTTCCGTGTCGTAGCAGGGAAGCGTAATTTGTATCAAGTAAATTATTAAATTTTAATCGACCAGTCCCATTATTGAAATGGATTTAGGACTGTCTCCCGCTGCTCTGGGATATATAGATGTAGGTATGTAGGTATGTAGCTACATAATTTCCAGCACAATGCACTCAAGGCTTTTTGGCAAATGCCGCAAAATTAAAATGGTAGCTTAAAATTAAATGAGTTGAGATGAGTAGGATGAGGATGGTAATATGCCGTTGAGGGTTGAGAGTTAAATAAGCGAGCATGATGTGATATGATATGATGAGTGAGCTGGAGCGAGTGTCGTGTCATGAATGTCGAGTCGAGTCGAGTCGAGTCAATTCAATAGTAGAGTCCATGTCCAGGTCCAGTTCCAGGTTCAAAAGGGAAAATAGAGCTGGAGTCCAGTCAAGTCCCGTCCAGTCCTGCAGCATGATTTAAACTGTGTGTAATTTCACATTCGAATCGTGCACTTTGTTAAGTATGATTAATTGTACGCGCTAATTAGTCTGACTAACCTTGGTTCTTTCGACAGACTAAATCAGGGCAATTCATTATCATTTCCGGCCAGTGGGCATACCAAGCTTAGCCAGTCTTTTCGGAAGTCTCATGAAGTCAGTCAAAGGGGTTTTCATCCGACTGACACACCAATCTACAACTACATCTACAACTACAAATAAAACCCAGACCAGGGAGTCAAACCAAAACCAAAGCTAAAGTCAAAGCCAGAGGCACAGTCATACCAAACCAAGCCAAACCAAGCCAAACCAAGGCAGACCAGGCCAAAGAAAGCCGTAAACTCTTTACTCCTCGTTCGCAACTGTAGCGTGACTAGGCGTCGGCCACGTAGGCCTCCAAATGTTTTTGTTTAAATACTCTGCCTTCTCTAAGATTTGTACAAAAAAGGCGCCGTTTTTTACACGAAAACAACGCAGTTTTTTTAAAATTGCACGAAAAGGGCGCAGCTTTTTAAAAAATAGACAGGAAGTCGACGTAGTTTTTTTAAATTTACACGAAAACGACGCGATTTTTTAAATTGGCACCAAAAAGGCGCAGTTTTTTTTAAAAATTTACAGGAAATCGACGCCGTTTTTTAAATCTACACGAAAACGACGCGGTTTTTTTAAAGTACGAAAAAGACACAGTTTTTTTTTAAAAATTTACAGGAAATCGATGCCGTTTTTTATAACTTTTATATAAGTGACACTAGTTAAGATGTCGTTTTTTAAATTTTACACTGGATGCGATCAAGTTTTTTCCAGGCCTAAACGAAAAAAAATTCCTGCGGTCGCTACTGGTTCGGAATCAGAATCTACAACTTGTACTGGAGTCTACACTCATACATATATGTAGACTACTCCACTTTTTACTTCGACCGCCCTTCGCATTTCCGTATTTCTCTCACATGTGTTGATCGCTTCAAGCTACATTAATCACGACAATTGTCATTTTTCATGGTCTTTCTCTCTTCTGGTCACTTCCGTCTTCTTGTCCATTTTGGATACTCCGACATATTATTGCATTTCTCCCTTCCACTTCCAAGTCTCTTTCCCATTCCCAGCCAAAGGCTTCCACCTCACACAGTCCTGTCTACAGTAAACTACCAGGCCATGGCTATGGCTATGGCTATGACTACGACTATGACAATGGCTACAACTGACTATACATAGTGCACCTACATACTCACGATCAGCGAGGAAAGCATTTTTCAACCAAATCTACTACTTCATGCTTGGTTACGAATCACGAATGCTCACGAATATGTATGATTTTACATGAGTGATTTATTTAGTTTCATTTATTCTCGATATGAATCCGTATCCGTATCCGAATTCTGTACGAGCGCTTCACGTACGCAAAAAATACCAGGCACAAAACTCTCTCGTCAGATCGAACTTTGGATTGGATTGGAATGCGAATGCAAGGGAAAACAAGAGAAGTGGTTTATCTTTAAATGCAATACATACCTGCAATACTCTTCTTGTACTAGTCATCCTTCTGTACATACATATGTAGGTAAAGCACGGAGTTATAGTATGTGTAGGTAGAATGTTTCTTCAAATGCAATGAAATGATTCTCCCTTTGATTTTTGTAAAAGTGGAAACTTTGAATGCTTTATATATTGCATTTTCACTTGTTCTCTGCCAGTTTCATTTTGAATTGAACAATGACATTACGGTTGACGTGACAGAGAGTAGAACGCACTGACTATAATGGGCTTGAACATACACGCTTAGGTATAGAGACATCTCAGTAGCGCCCCCAGGATTGTTTTTCGGGTAGGCTTGGAAAACTCTCATCCGTTGTAAAAGTTTAAAAAGCTGCATCGTTTCTAATGCAAATTGTAAAAATGCGCCTTTTTCATGTAAATTTTAAAAACTGCATCATTTCTGTTTAAAAATGGCTTTTGTGTAAATTTGTAAAAAACGGCGTCGTTTTTGTGTACATTTAAAGAAACTGCGTCATTTCTGAGTAAGTTTAAAAACGGGTCTTTTTGTGTAAATTAAAAATACTGGGTCGTTTTTGTGCATACTTTACAAAACCTACTTCGTTTGTGTGTAAAATAAACATAACGAGTCGTTTTCGTGTAAATGTAAAAAAAACGCGTCGTTTTTGTGTAAATAAAAACCGCCTCGCTATCGTGTAAAAAAACGCATCCCTTTTGTTTAAATAAAACGCCTCGCTTTCGTAAAAATTTAAAAAAAACCGCGTCGTTTTTGTGTAAATAAAAAAACGCCTCATTTTCTTGTAAATTTAAAAAAACCGCGTCGTTTTCGTGTAAGTTTAAACAAACTGTGTCTATTTCATAAAAACATTGAAAAAGGAAGTGCATTTTTAAAAATCATTTGTAGACCTAGGCCTACGTGGTCAACGCCTAGTTACGCTACTGATACAACTCCAAATTATCCGTATTCCAATCACAGGTGGATGTTTCTATTCCCATTTGTGTGCATACAGACTGATACTTATCCCGAGAGGAGTAACAGCAAGGGATGGGATAAAAGCTGTTATCTGTATAATTGTGTAATTACAGATACTGACATTATTACGTGAGTACGGTACAGAAGCGGATAGGATAACTGGGGATGACTGTAGATATTTTCCATGGTAAAGTATGCCGGAATTCGAAAGTATATAGATACTCCTCTTTCAAGTTCTCACAGATGAATTGTCAATTGAAAGTTTGGCAATGCCAATAATGGACTCGTTTTAGAGGGAAATACTTCAAAGGAAATATTTTTGTTGAAAGGAGAGAGTATGATGAAAACCTCCTTGTCCATCGCGCTGCTTTCTCTACATAGGTACTCTACCATATACTACTATATACATACATACATACATTCACATTTAGTACTGCATGCCATGACAAACTACAAGTAGGTACATATAAATCTCGTTACATAATTTAATTGCAGCTAAACAGCAACATATTCGTTGAAAATTCATTTTACTTCTTGCTCGACTTTGTCAATTATGAATGCTCCAGTGAAATAAATGTGATCAGATGGCATGTCAACTTGAACGTCGCATCGGCGGCGACGTCCTCTCGTCGAGAAGTTTAGCTCATGTGCTTCAACATTCCTCTTTTTTTTATTCGCTTAGGCTTCAACATTCATATAACAGACAATAATAATAAGAATAATAATAAGGACAACTGACAAACTGATGTGATTTGTGTAAACACGAGAAAAATGCAAATCATACGTATACATATTATGTAGGTGGAAGTTTCACTAGAGTTCTGTGGGAGGTAGGCTTGTTATGTTCCTATACATATGTACAAGGCAGGTAGACATACACATTGAATTTAAGAAACAAGCATATTATTTGAATTTTACTTTTTATTTTCACAAGATGCATACGCCTTGTGAATAAAGGTACCTATGCATAGTATTCCGTGCTTTGATAGATCGTAGTTGGGAAAGTAGTAGTTGAATAAAAAATGAAGATTGTTATACACTACGGGACGTTTCGAATGCAGATGCTTGAAGTGCTGTATCACGGACCTTTGCACTGATATGTTCATGTCTCCTACCATAAGTGTATCTGCCTTTTGCACATATCCAATTCAAATCGGCGTCAAAGGTTAATAACCGGAAATGAAGGTGTAAAAAGCCTGTAAATCCTCGAGATTTTGTGGGAGATGATTAAAACGGAAATTAAATCGGAGCATTTCAACAATCCTTGTCATCTTTTACGGCACCTTAGCCTAAGACTACTGGTGAAAGTGCGGTTGCATGGAAATATATATAGGTATGTAGGTCTTCTCTGGATACTCATCTTGATCAGATTCGTGCATTACAACATACTACCAATGGTGGAAAATATTTACATTAAATGCATACCGTTACATATATGTAAATGCTTGCTTATAAGCATACCTATATATACTTATCGTGGATCGTGGGGTACAGAAAAAAGGAAAGTCAAGCTGCACTGATATTTTGACAAGCGATGATCGTAATGTAAAGGTACGCCACAATTATATAGCAGCATAAAAATGGGAAATGTGAAGTATTTTATTTCTAGGACGTACTAAAAAACGAAATGCATCATGCGTAGGTACTTTTGTCGTCTGACGTAGACAACAGGGGCGTACCCGGGACTGAATTTCGGGGGGTGTTATGCAAAAGTGAAACGAAATGTTTCAAGTTAACACTATCTGAAAGGTCCAATTTTTGAAATTAACACTTCTTCAATTTTTCAAATCACCTCTTTCTGAAAAGGTCTGATTTTTGTAAGAACACTTTTTTGAAAAGGTTAAATTTTGTAATTTAACGCTGTTCAAATGGGAGCTGTTTTTCAAATTGACACTTTTTGAAAAGGTCTAACTTTTCTTATGAACATTTTTTTGGAAGTGTCTAATTTTTTCATGAACACTTTTTTAAAAATGTTTAATTTTTACAAGTAACACTTTTTGAAAATGTCAAATTTTGTAATTTAGCACTTTTTAAATGGGCGCTGTTTTTCAAATTGACACTTTTTGAAAAGGTCTAAATTTTCTCATGAACACTTTTTTTGGAAATGTCTAATTTTTTTATGAACTTTTTTTCGTAAATGTCTAATTTTCTTATGAACACTTTTTTTTGAAAATGTCTAATTTTTTGATGAACACTATTTGAAAAATGTTTTTAAAGAACACTTTTTGAATGAGAGCAATTTTTTACAACTAATGCCTTTAAAAAGTATAATTTTTCAAAAAATTCGAGGGAATGCTTCAGCATCCAAGCGCCCACCCCAGGTACGCTCCTGTTCGACAACGAGGACATATTCATTCCATTTTGTAGCTTGTCATGTATCTTATGTATTTAACTATAGTACTATGCAGTTCGGCTCCATCAGCATGATTTCATGCATAGGAGGGGAGAAAGTAGAAAAGTAAAGTATGGTGAAAAGTGTTTGTAACTGAAGCTTAAACTAAACTAAAGTTAAGCCACCCAAGCTAAACCAATCCAATTCACTCAAATCCGATCCAAAGAAAAGCCAGGCCAGGCCAAGCCAGTCCAAGGCAGCGGCAAGGAAGTTGCGAGTCACTGAAGAAGATATGACCATTTCATTTTGTTCTCTTTCATGCAAGTATTTTTTTTTGTAAAAAAGGGTAAGTGCATGTTGTACGATCGCATTGGTGTATCCAAGTACTTATAACTATGTTAAGTTGAAGATTCTGAGAAAGTTGCTGAAGCTGTATGATAGGAAGGATGCTACAGGATGTGCGTATTCTTCTACCTCTTGCTCTGCCTCTACTTCTGTCCTGCTTGTGTAGTGTATCAAAGGGTAAAACTTTCAAAGAAAATGGATAGGACAAGAAGCAATAATTCACTCAAAACTCTCATTTGAAAAACGACTCCTGCTTCTCCTTCTATTGCAAATGTGTCTGCAGTCTCGAATACTCTGTCTATTTCCTTCTTCTAAAACTCCCAGTTGTTCCCGCTCAACCGTCAGCCACCCAGCTCATCTCACATGGTATCTATATTTACGATTAGCGGAGCCAAAGCCAAAGCTTATACTCGTGCTGTATTCATCTTCTTGCGTTCAACCTTCCATGGTTTTGTATTTTTTCCCTACAATATATGCCCCTCAGTAGCATAACTAGGCGTAGGCCACATTGGCCTAGGTCCACGAATGATTTTTATACAAACACCGCCTTCTTTAAGGTTCGCATGAAAAAGGTTCGGTTTTTAACTTACAAAAAAACGACTCAGTTTTTTTACGAAAAAACGACGCAGTATTTTAATATATACACAAAAATGATGCAGTTTTTTAAATTCACAAAAAACGACGCAAATTTTTTTAAATTTACAAGAAAACGAGGCAGTTTTTTTCAAGTCGCGAAAAAACGATGCGGTTTTTTTTTAAATTTACAAGAAAACGATGCAGTTTTTTTTACACATTTCAACGCAAGAGACTACATTTTTTATAATTTACTCCAGACAAGATGCAATTTTTTTAAAAATTTTACACTGGATAAGATGAAGTTTTTTCCACACCTTCACAAAAAGATCCTGCGACCACTACTGATTCCATTTCACATAATTAGCTCCAAGCCTTCAACTTTTTCCAGAGCTTCTTGGCTGCAACAAAGATGTACACCTAACATAGCTGATAGACTTTAACTCTTTGCTATCTCAATGACTCAATACATAGACATATACATAATATGCACCTGGGATAAAAATGCATGGAAGAGAATGAAAATGCAAGCTAATCGTATGCACGTATGTACCTTACTTAAGATTAGTCAACTCGTGCAGTCATTGTCAAAGTCATGTCCCCATATGTACCACGATCTTGTTTGAAATTCATCACACATTTAACCTAAATAATCTTCCGATTCTCTTTAATTCTTTGTATACTGTATCGCCTATTTTCAAACGGACGGAGAATCAATGAGTATAGGTATAGTCAAGTGTAGGGATATTGCAAAAATCTTTGAGTGGGGTGTCTCAGTCGACTTGAGCTACTTTAAACTCCACACAGAACGTGCAATTTCATGGGCAAATTCTCACACCAAATTTCAACCCACGATTTTGAGCAAAGTCGTTTTCGTTGTTTGTACTGGAACTGTGTCAGGTACTTCGTACATACGTAACCTTGAATGTGCTCCTACAGATATTAAGTAAGGAGTGACTGGATTGACATTGACATTGACATTGTCATTGTCATTGCCATTGTCATTGCGTCCCACTAGACCTGACAAATTCAATTGGTTTCGTATGGACTCCCTTCCCTTTCTTTCCCCTTGCCTAGATTTGGATTTGGATAAGATAAGGAGACGTTAGTAAGTTAAGCATGAAGGCGTGTACAGATGCACCGTGCTAGATTGTAAATTGGACTTCCCACGCATTCAAAAAACACAGGCATGATGTGCTATTTGGCCTGTTATCCAGCTGCAGCTCTGGCCTTTCTCCTTTCAAGTCACTTACCTGTTTATTCACTCACTGTGTGTTCAATGTTCAATAGCAAATGCATCAAATCTTGCCTTGTCTTCGCAACTGTACACATAGTGTCCGTGTCCTTGAGTCGAAAGTCCAACGACACTTGGAAATAACATACTGAGTGATGGGAAGATAAAAGGTCCCAATTACTCACAGGAACAGAGAGAACGACTACACGTATGTGTGTATTTACCAGTTACGTTCACGTTCACGTAACGGGAACGGGACAGAATTAAGAGAGAAGAGAATACAGCTTTGAATATACATCCGCAACGTGAAAGCAAAAGTGGATGGATAGAGTCATCGAATGGAATGGAAAGAGAAAGCGAAGGAAGGCATTGGAGAGGCCGAAAGAGAAAGAGAAAAAGGGATGGATGTAAACTTGTGATTTCCTGAATACAACTTCCATTTATCATTAGAATGCTTGTGTGTTCGTCACATGAAATGTTTGCAAGGCTTGTGCAAACAATTGCAATCTAATCAAATAACAGGAACACGTTCGTTCCTTAAACTACATGACTAGTATGCCTTGGATTCATGGATTGGATGGATGGTGTGAATGTGACGGACGACTGACTGTTTGCAACATTATTACATTTTATACTTCCGTGGGTCGGAGTCAAAGTCGGAGTCGGAGTTGGAGAAACGGTACAAGTCGGAATCGGACGTTCAGCTCAGTTTTCCTTTTCCTTTCAGCTTTGAGCGTGAGCAAATAAGTTTTTCTTTTCAAAATTAAAACTGAAGAGAAACAAACAGCAGTCAAGCAGCGTCATTTCTTTCCCTCCCATTCAGTAGCAGGCGTAGGATTTTTTTTAGGTATGGAAAAAGATGTATTTCATCCATTGGACAATTTTTAAAACAAACTGCTTCTTATCTACATTTACAATTACCATTCAGAAAAAATGCTCCATTTACCTGTAAGTTTAAAAAAACCGCGTCGATTTCGTTTAAGTTTTTAACAAATTGTTCATTTTTGGTGTAAATTTTTAAAAAAAAGCCTTTTTTGTGTACATTTAAAAAAAACTGCTTCTTTTTTGTTTATTTTTTTTTTTTAAAACGGCGCCCTTTTGCGTGTATTAAAAATAACTGCGTCTTTTTCATGTAAATTTTTAAAAAAAATTGCGCCTTTTTTGTGTATACCAAAAATAACTACGTGTTTTTTGTACATATTTTTAAAAACCCGCTCCTTTTTTGTGTATATTAAAACTTACTGCGTCTTTTTTGTGTACATTTTTGAAAAATGCGTCATTTTTGCGTTAGTTTAAAAAACTGCGCCTCTTTCGTGTAAATTAAGAGAAACTGCGTCTTTTTTTGTAAATATTTTTCAAAAAAGCGTCTTTTTTGTTCAAATCTTAAAGAATGCAGTGAATTTTTTAAAATCGTTCTGTATGCTTACTTAGACCAAAGTGGTTTATGCCTAGTTACGCTACTGCTCCCATTCCCTTCCGTTTCTCCGTTTCCTCTTGGTCCTTTCCTTGCATGACTTCTTTATTCCGTCAGAATAGGCCGAACACTAGAAACAAAAAGGCAAAACAC
>JAAXYX010002310.1:0-18048 GCA_036851915.1 Ptenothrix huangshanensis
CTATGTTTTTGTTTTAATTTAAAAACTGCATGTATCTTTGTATAAACTAAAAAAGTGCGTTTGTTTTTTTGTAAATTTTAAAAAACGGAACGTGTTTTTGTGCAAATTTAAAAAACATGCTTGTGTTTTTGTGTAAATTTAAAAAAAATGCTCGTGTTTTTGTGTAAATTGAAAAAAACTGCTCGTGTTTTTGTGTAAATTTAAAAGTAACTTGTCGTGCTTTTGAATTAATTTAAAAATTGTGTGTGTTTCTGTGCTTAGTTTAAAAAAATTGATCCTTTTTTACAAAAAAAACAGATACAGTTTTTTAATTCATACAAAAACAGACGCAGTTTTTTAAATTTACTAAAAAACCGATGCAGTTTTGTAATACAAAAACAGATGCAGTTTTTTTCATTTACACAAAATCAGACGCTTTCTTTTACATTTATTCAAAACCGCAAGCAATTGTTTTTTTCCAAAAAGCACAGACGAATTTTTTATAGTTTGTACAAAAATACAAGCTTTTTTTAAATTTACACATAAACAGACTCATTTTTTATTTAAATTCTATACGAAAACACATGCAGTTTTTGAAATTTGCACTGGATAGACCCAGCTTTTGTGGTAGGCCTACCATAAAAAAATCCTGCTTACGCCACTGGTACATAGGTAATGTAAATACTGTAAACAGGAACTGATGTTCCAAATACTTTTATATATGTATGTAATACTAAACATTTATTTACATCTTGACATTATTCAGCACTAGACAAATTGAGAGTTGAGTCGTTTTTACAGGCAAGGTAGCTGTATATACGTATTTTCTGCTAAAAATAAATTGTGCATGAGTAATTATTACAAATATTGGGAAAAGCGAAACAATATTCTAGCCTTGACATAATTCACAGAGCTCACGTTTTTTGACACAATGGCGCTGAAATTACATTTAAGCTTGCTAGTTTCATTTTATCTGCTACATTGTGTACATTCTTACGGTCCGAGTGCAAAACCGATAGCAAATTCTGGTAAAAGATTTATTTTTTAATATTCATTTACAGTTATAATTAGTATTTATACGCTTAGCATTTACTTTTATGTCCAGTAGCGCCAGCAGAATTTTTTCGTGGTCACCTGAAAATCAACTTGATTTCATTATCTGTACAGTTTTAAAAACTTGCATCTTATCTAGTTTCAATTATTCAGAAATTTTGCCTTTTCGTGTTAATTTTAAATCACCCCGTCATTTTTGCGTGAAAAAGCGCCCTTCCACGTTTATTGTGTGAATTCAAAAACAGTCAGTCCATTTTTCGTAAATTTAAAAACCACAAGTCATTTTTGCAAAAAATACTCTACTTCATTCTTGTGTTAATTTGAAAATACTCCGTTATTTAAAAAAACCGAAAAAAACCCCTTCTCGTGTTTGAAAAAAAAACTGGTTGGTTTTGGTGCACAAAAAAACTTCGTTTTTATGCAAAGTAAAAAATAGCGTGGTTTTTGTATAAGATTTAAAAAACTGAGTCACTCTGTGTGAATTTAGAAAACTGCGACGTTTTTGCAAATATTTAAAAGCTTTTTGTCATTTTTCGTAACGTAATACAATCGCGTGGTTTCTTGTAACTTACCTATTTTTACCCACTAACTTGCCTATTTTTGCATCGTTTTCGTGTAGAATTTAAAAAACTATTAAAATTCTACAGTTTTCGACACGTCTTTTAGAAAATAATTGAAGAATGCTTGGCAAAAATAAATTGAGTGTTTTGAAATTTTGAACACTGAATCTCTTGCTTTGTGTGTTTTTTATTTTTTTAAGTTAGAAGTTAAAATTTAATTTTTAAAATTTAACATTTTTTACTTTCAGCCCTGCCACAAAAACAAGCAAAAGGAATTCCGCCTTCTCATCAAGTCCCGCCGCTCCAAACACCTGCTCCTCATCAACCAATCGGAATCGCACTTCATCAAACCACGCCTCTCCATCCACCAATTGGATTAGCTCCTCCTCTCCAAGCCCCGCCTTCCCATCCCCATCAACCAATTGCAACCGCACCTTTGCTCCAAACACCTCCCCATCAACCAATAGCAATCCAACCCCCTCTCCAAACCCCGCCCATCCACCAAACTCCTCCCATTCCCATTCCTTCTGGCCCCTCCTTTGCAGAAAATCTCTACGGCCGTCCCCTCCCAAGCCTCACCGGAGTCCTCTCAGTGGGAAAAGGAGGCCCCATCTCCCTTCACGACACGAATCTCATTACCGAACTTTCAAATTTTGATCGCGAGCGCATCCCTGAGCGCGTCATCCATGCCAAGGGCGCCGGCGCCCACGGCTATTTCGAACTAACCCACGACCTCTCAGACATCACAAAAGCAATTTTATTCACCGGAAATCTTGGAAAACAAACCCCAATTTTCGTCCGCTTCTCCACAACATTCGGAGAAAAAGGAACCTCCGACACTGTGCATGACGAAAAGGGCTTCGCTATAAAATTTTATACTGAGAAGGGAAATTGGGATATCCTTGGAAGTAACATTCCCGTTAGTCCCATAAGAGACCCGATGCTCTTCCCCTCACTCGTCCATTCCAGAAAAAGAAACCCCGCCACTAATTTGAAAGACCTTGAGGCCTTTTGGGACTTTGTTAGTCTCCGCCCGGAAACTTTAAACCACCTCATTCGCCTTTTTTCACCTCTGGGCTACGTTGATGGCTACAGGAGAATGGACGGGGCAGGGGTCAACACTTATAAAATGGTCAACGCTAAAGGTCACGTGGTCTATGTGAAATTTCATTGGATAACCAACACTGGATTCAAAGCTCTTACAAGAGAGCAGGCCATGCTTTTGGCGGGAACGGATCCAGATTACAGTAGGGAAGATCTTTGGGAGGCAATTTCAAAAGGCGTGTTTCCCTCCTGGAATTTTTATATTCAAGTAATGACCCCCGTGGAGGCGGCAGAATTCAAGAAGAAATTTAAATACAGTCCGTTCGACTCTACGAAAATTTGGCTACTTGAGGACTTTCCCCTGAGGCCTGTGGGAACACTTGTGTTAAATAAGAACCCGGAGGACTTTCTTACTACTGTGGAGATGGCGGCGTTTGACCCGGGAAATACGGTTCCGGGGATTGAAATGGGACCGGATCTTGTGCTGATGGGAAGAAGTTTTTCTTACTTGGATTCTCAGAGATATCGATTAGGAATTAATTTTCAGCTTTTGGAAGTGAATCGACCGAAAAAGATCGAGCAGATTCTTGGGCTTAATACTTATGAGAGGGACGGGATGTGCATGAGTTCCAGTACGGCTAATGGGCATGGGGGTGTAAATTATTTTCCTAATAGCTTTGGGGGGCCTGGGGTTGACCCAAGTGCAGAGGAGTCCGAGTTCGATGTCGCTGGGACGGTGGATAGATATGATCCACATGAGAAGGTGGTAAGTGAAACAAACTGCGTATTTTTATTTTTTGTATTTTTAAAAAAGATGCATTTCGTGTAGATTCTAAAAATGCATATTTTCTGGGAACTTCAAAATGTGTAAATTCTAAACATTGTGTTTTTTGTGGGCTTTTTAGTTTAATTTTTAGAAAAGTGGGTTTTTTGTGTACATTTTAAAAAAATGGGCTTTTTGGTGTAATTTTTAAAAAAATTACACCATTGTGTAAAGTTTAATAAAATGGGCTTTTTTGTATAAATTTTTAAAAAACGGGTTTTTTGGTATAATTACTTTTTTTTAAAAATTGGCTTTTTTGTAAAAATTTTTAAAATGTGGGTTTTTGGTTTACATTTTTTAAAAAATGGGCTTTTTGGTGTAAATTTTTGAAAAAGTGGGCCTCCTTGTGTAAATTACTAGATGGGCTTTTTTGAGTAAATTTTTAAAAAATGGGCTTTTGGTGTATATAATTAATAAATTGGCTTTTTTGTGTAATTTCTATAAAGTGAGCTTTCTTGTGTAATTATTAAAAAAGGGCGATTTTTTGTAAATTTTTAAAAAGTGGGCTTTTTGGTGTGTTTATGTGAATTCCAAAACAAATGCGTCTGTTATGCAGAACTTAAAAAAATGCGTCTTCGTAGTGCATTTTTAAAAGAACTGCGTTTTTTTTTCTAAATTTCATTTTCACAAACAGCGTTTTTTGTTTAAAAAAACGTATAAGTTTTATATAAGTTTTGGATACAGACTGAGTTCATTTTGTGTACAATGAAAAAAACTACTTCGGTTCTCCATATACTCTAAAAATAATGCTCCTTTTTTAATAAATTTTTAAATTGAGTCATTGTTGCCCAAATTTGTAAAATGTGTGTTTTTGCACAGATTTTGAAGGAAGGAAGTTCTAGTGAAGAAGACGATGAAGCTGATCTACAGGAGGATAATACAAGTCAGGTCGTCTTGTTTCTCAGTGAGTTGACCAACGAGGACAAACAAACTTTAGTGGAGAATCTAGCGGATAGTTTGAAAGCACCGAGTGAGTCTACACGCTTAAGGGTTCTTGAGGTTTTTAAGGAAATCGGTGAAGATTTTTCGAACCAGGTGAGAGATGCAATTAATGAGATGCTCGTAGATACGGAGGCGATTGCTGCCAGCAATTATGAACCACTCGATTACGACGTCTATTAAAATTGAAGAATATTAACGTTGGGTAATTTATGACCATAAGGTGCTTTGAAATGAAGAATCTGAAAGTTATATTTTTTTGAATTGAGCATGTAAGAAAATTTGACATTAATTAAAGTTTCAATTAAATGTATTAAAACCGAATAATTCGTTCATTCATATGTGCCATAAAGAATAACTCCTCACTTTGTGTGATTTCCTTCGTCGAATTGTTTTTCCGACTGCTTGGATGGATACCTTATAAACCATTCCCTAGGAAATATTCCAAGGATTGCGGTATATCTTTAAAAAACTACATGTTGTTTTTTTCATCGATTCTTCCGTAAATTGGAAAAAGCTACATCTGTTTTTGTATAAATTTAAAAAAAAATTGATCTGTTTTTGTGAAAATGTAAAAAACTGCATGTGTTTTTGTGTAAATTTGAAAAAGCTGCAACGGTTTATGTGTTTTAAAACAAAACTGCATCTGTTTTCGAGTTTTCAAAAAACTTGACCTTATTTAGCATAATTAGGTTTTAACAATCCTTTGTGAGCCTTGTGGCAAACCCCTGCGGACGCCACAATTAAAGTTTCGAGTAGTTGGGAATTACCAAAGGTTCCCTTTCATCCAACCAAAGTAACAACGAGTGCGTGTGCCACAGCAAAGCTGCATTCCCTTTTCACTGCTCTCAAATACGTAGGTAATTGTCTACATAAAAACCAAGCCAAATATCTATAAAAAGGCTCCTCTTCGTCAGAAGCAACAAGGAGAACGCTTGGACGTAACGACGGACCGCTTCGCTTCCTACTGAAGACTTTCACATTGGTATTATTTTGTCGCGTTGATAGGAATTTATTTCATGTATGCCCTCTCTAAAAAAATTAAAAAGGTGTAAAAAAATAAATTTAAAAGACCCTTTTCCTGCAAGTTGTAAAATCGACCTGTTTTTGTAAAAATTAAAAAACAAACTACGTCGTTTTGCAAAAATTCTAACAATTTACGTTATTTTTATGTACATTTAAAAAAACGAGTGTGTTTTTGTGCAAATTTAAAAAATGTGAGTGTGCTTTCGTTTAAGTTTAGAAAAAAATGAGTGCTTTTTGTTAATTTCAAAAAATCCGAGTCTGATTTTGCATAAATTATAAAAACTTGTGAATGGGTGCAATTAGCTAGGATGGAGTGATGAGTGGTGAGTTGTGAGAGCTGGTGTGAATGAGTAGGTAGGTGCACAGGAGTTACTAATAAATAACAGAGTCGAATTTATTTCTACTAAAAAAAGGAGTTGTTGAAGGAAAGGTGAATTTAAGTTATGGAAACTACAAGCAGCAAAATAGATAATGATTACGACTGGATTGAAGACCTGGACACTTTGTATCTCTTTAACATTACTTTAAATACGGCCGAAGTCGAGTAAGTTAAATATGAAAAGACATTTGATTGGTTAGCATAACACAATTAATACTTATTAATAGTTAGAGTTGACAAAGTGAACAAAGAAATGACATTTGACTTAAGATACGAATTGACTATGGAAATACATGTGGTCAGTTGAAGCCAACTGTCTAATATTCAAATTAGAGTAATTCTAGAATGGATGGACCTCGGTGACTGAGAGTTTACAAATACACAAAGGTCGATAGAATGTAAGTGCATACTAAATATGAACTAAATCGGTGGTGCCATTATTGAGATAATTATAGTTAAGGTTCACTACAATTAACATAGGATGGAATTGTTTGATTGTCAACTGTGGTAAGTACACATTCTTTACAGCAAGTGATAGAAAAGGACATAGAGCAAAGGTAGAAACTGATAATTAAAAATAGTTAATTATGAATAACAGTATTATGGCAGAAGCTAAATAATTTACATTACATAATTAAATAAAGTACCCTTGTGTTCAGTTTACGGCTGAACAACTTGAGTACGTTTCTTGTAAATAAAAAAAATTCATATGATTTCGCATAAATTCAAAACAATAACTGCGTCTGGTTTAGTGCAAATTTCAAAAAACTGCATCGTTTCCAGTGTACACTCCAAAGATTATTTATAGGCTTTGGCCTACCCCTGCGGACGCTACTCAAAAATTCCGAGCAGTTGGGGTTGGGAATTACGAAGGGTTCCCTTTTAAACTTTTAACCAAAGCATCAACGAGAACTTGGAACAAAAAAGCTTCATTCCCTTTTCAAGGCTCTCACATAGAATTGTGCTTGCGTACATAAGTGTACACTCGTTCACAGCAAAATCTTCCCTTCGTTATAATTACAAGGTACTCATGGGCTGCGAGAGAAATTTGTCCCTACGTACAACCGCAGTCTCGCAGCCGTTAAAAATCTCCCCTTCTAGCTTCACTCTCTTCTCATCTTCTATCCCTTCTAGTCGCTTCAGTTCATCCCTGCCTTCCAAATTCAATAATCAATTTCTACTCTTTCTCGCTTTCTTAATTGGAAATACTTTCTAGTTCCAGCATCAATTTTTTCCCTACTAAACTAGTCATGCAATTTTAAACCCAGAAAAATTATCTATAGCAAACAATGTCATCCCCGGAAAACGAGGTAACCAGAAGAAAATTGTGACACGGATCCTTGGAAAGAAAAAGAAACATCAGATTTAAAAGAACATGCGATTTTGACCAACGAACAGGTAACTTCTTTTACGACTTAATTTTGACTCCACGATTTTGATTTTCCTTCCTCCAAATTCAAACTTCAATTTTAGATTCTGCTTCTAACGATTTTCCCAAAATATCAGTACAAAATGAATTTTTTATTCGTGTAAAATAATTCTTCCGACAATTAAAAAATATTTACTAAAAAACCTGATCAATTTCCAAGTCTTTATTTCACGCACAGTAGCGCCCGCAGGATTTGTTTCCATGTAAGACAGAAAAAGCTTGATGAGTTCAGTTTAAAATTTAAAAAAGCTGCATTTTATCTTTTTAAAATTATTGTGTCCTTCCATGCAAACTAAAAAATCCTTGCTTCAGCGTAAATTTTAAAAAAGTGCCTGGCCTCTGTTTAAATTTAAAAAACAGCGTCGTTTTTGCTATTTTTTTGAAAAAATCGGCGTCGTTTCTTTCTGGATAAAAAAATTGAATGTGAAATTTTACGTAAAAATTAAAAGAAATTGCGTCATTTTTGTATAGTTTAATTAACGCTTCGTTTTTGTTGTACATTTCAAAACAACCGTGTTTCCATTGTATTAATTTGAAAAAAGTGCGTGGTTTTTAATTTTAGTTTGAAATTAAACTGCGTCTCTCACGTATGAATATGAAAAAATGCGTCTTATGATTGCGAAACTTGAAGAGAGTATATTTTGAAGATCATTTATATTAGAGTTACTATTTGCCTATTTGGCCTACGCCAAGTAACGCTACTGTTTTATGTACTTTTTACCACAGTAGAATCTGCCATCCACAGATTTTTTTAATTATTTTCAAAATCGTCTTGAGAAGCCTTTCAGAATTTCAGCTCTTAGTATTTTCATTCCTGTTTCAAATTGGAAACTAGATCGCTTTTGGTAAGTAGCGTAACAAGGGGTAGGCCAGTTAGGTGTAGGCCTACCTAAGAATTGGAATAATCTACGATGCGTTTTTTTAAATTTTTACTAGAAAAGGATCAGTTTTTTTTAAATTGAGAGAAAAACAGATGGAGTTTTTAGAAATTTACCAAAAAATGCCCCCACATTTTTTAAATTCGTTTAAAAACATGAGTCATTTTTTTGCAATTTATACAAAAATACAAGCAGTTTTTTTTAGTTCACACAAAATTAGATACCGTTTTTGGAAATTTCCAAAACAACAGACGCATTTTTAAGTTTATACAAAAACACATGCAGTTTTTTGAAATTTACGCTAAATAGATCCAGGTTTTTAGTTGGCCTACCAAGAAAAACATCCTGCGTACGCCACTGCTTTTGTTCCTAAAAAAGACAACTGTAGTTGTAGAATTGATAAAATGATAAATTTGTTCTGAATTGCAGATGCTGCTGGAGATTCCGAAGAATCTGCTGTGAAGGATCTGCTCAGTTGCAGAAAAGTCAACAGCTTTTGGAAGCAACGGGAAACTCAATAATTAGAAGATGGAAAGCAATTGAGATAAAGTTTAACTTGGACATTGGACTGGGTCAAGAAAATCTACATAAAGTCCCAATCCAGGGATGAAACTTCCACCGAAAAGACGACACGGACCAGATCCTGACCCGACTTTATGTCTTTCCCAATTCCTACTACAACTTTCCCTGCACTTCCTGCCACTTCTAGGACAAAACTCAGGCATCGAGGGAACTCAAGTGGTCTTTTACAGTCCGGGAGCCTATCCAGAAAATTTTGCAAAGTAGGCATATTGGGTATTGTATTACTAAGTGTAAGTTCATTTAAATACGTTAAATTAATTCTCATACACTTTTTCCGGTCTGAAAAACTATTTTGCGCGGATCCAAAAAGCCGGAATTTTTATTTTCGCATATTTTGAAGTGTGAATTTTTACCCTTTTTGAAATGTGAATTTTTAATGTTACTCGTTTTCAAGTCTGAATTTCTACTTTTACACTTTTTGAAATGCAAATTTTTAATTTTACTCGTTTTCAAATTGGAATTTTTATTTTTTCTCTTTTTGAAATGTGAATTCTTAAATTACTCGTTCTAAAATTTGAACTGTTCTATTGTTGCTCTTATGAAATGTAGATTCTTAATGTTACTTATTTTCACAATGGAATTTTTACTTTTACTCTTTTTGAAATGTGAATTCTTAATTTTACTCTTTTTCCAATTTTTTTTTTACTTTTACTCTTTTTGAAAAGTGGATTTTTAATTTCACTTTTTTTTAAGCAAGGATTTTTAGGACTGCACTCGATGATTTTTCAACTCTTTCACTCTACATTTAATGCTGTGGATTTTTATTTTTGCACTTTTCCAAAATGTGTGAATATTTTTTTACAATGTTGCGATTCTGATTTTTTTACAATTTTCCAAAAAGTCCTAATTTTTATTTTTTATACTTTTTAAAAAAGTCCTTATTATAAGGTGACGTTACTTGGGTGTTCTCTGTTACCGAAAATTTGAAAAAGTGGCGACCACCGTACAAATGCATAGAAATGCTTCAAATGCTTTTACTGCTTTCTGGTCACCTTAATAATGATTCTAATTTGTGTTTACAGTCTTAATGAACGAGGCTGCCCCGAATCAAAACGACCCGAAAAGAAGACACATTCATTGGAATAACATTGTAGCTATGATGGAAGTTGGGCGGATGCAAAACCTACCTTTGTATGAACGCCTTGAATACTATTGTGATACTAACGGCCACAGTTAATATTGTACAAAATCTTCAGCTGTTACAAATTTCCACTAACTAAGTACATTACATAAATTCTAAATCACCAATTCTTCTATATTTTTATTCTTTCCAATATAACTTTCAATTCTATTTGTATATTTTAAATAATAATAATTATTATTTATTTAATTAATTTATTCCTTTAGCGTAAATTACTATTGAATTTCTCGTCACATATATTGACGCGAAACGACTTTCCTGGCACTATTGCAAGCTGGAACGCCACTCGAAAAAAATCTTGCCATGATCGTCTACTTTAAATTTTCTATTACATTTTTGAGGCATGATTTCTCTTGAAACTTTTTTCTTTCACATTTTGCTGAAGTAACATTTCTCTAAATAATATTCTGCAGTACAACATGCAGTGCAACATGCAGTTAAACATGATTAGTCATTACAACAGGAAAGATAAAACCAAGTGCGGTGGTTGTAGGAGTATGGAAGACGTTCATAAATTACGTTCAATTCGTTCCGCCGCCCCACCCAAAATATCCTAAAGAAATACGAAATGACTTATTAATATAAATTGGCATTGTCGATGCGCAATTTTCTATTTATAATTACTTGGGACATAATGTCCGCAAACTACTTAAAAAATTATGGATAAGTCATCTCGTATTTTCACGTAGTTTATCATTTGATGCTACTCGAAAAAATGCAATTACGGTTGGCGTTATGCAATCAAACTTTTATTATTTATAAAAGTTTTCATAACAATCTTATAAGATTGTTACCACCTAAATAATTTTAATTAGGTACAAAAATTGAAAGAAAAAAGAGACAACGGAGAAGTTCCAAGCTCCAGTTGCAACAAATCTAGTGAATCGAAAATTTGGTCGAGTCGACCATAATCTCGAACCCTAAATCTACACTAAATATTCGAGCATTTTCCTGTCTTAAAAACTTCGTTATGCATTCATACATGCATACCTGACCTAGCATGATAAAATTCAGACAAAATCTTTACCTTGCTCAACTTAAATTTCACGTTGAATTCCACAGCCTTGCTGTTTCCGTATACACGCAGCCACAAGTCCGAATTACTTTTTCTTTTCCAACGTATTGGATTCACAGCTTCAAAAGTACCTAACTCGATTTTCTGTATCCTTTCCCAACAAAATTCTTCTTCTCCAAAATCAGGGCCCTTAGTAAATGGTTTGTGACGATTATCCCGTAGCTTCAAGTTAGTACTGTTGCTATGATTTAACTGGCGAATAAACACAGTAAACGAAAACCAAGTCCGACATGGAGGAAGCGTACAACGGTTTGACACTAAATGAATACGAGGAACTGAAACACTGGTTAAATTAAATTATTGTATTGATTCGCTGACTACACATAACGTGTAAGTTAAAAGCTGGATATAAAATCCAAAGTCATGCTTTATATCTCTTCCATGTAAAAAAGACTGAAACTTTTTGTGCTTTTCTGAGCTCCACAGCCAGAGAAAAAGTTTGTGCTAATTAATTCAGTCTTATCTAACAAATCGACTGCACTCTATCGTGGGACGTTTGAAAAACTAGATACACGATTTTTTACAATTTCAAGTCGTTAAAATTGGTCTCATTTTTCACTTGGTGGCCACGGACGCCAAGTTTTACTCGGACAAGATGCGGAGTTTTATTCGTATCTTTTTATTAAACTTGAAATCTTGTTCACATTTGTTTCTTATACTTAAAAATGTGGAAGCAAAAAGTTAATAAATAAACTTTGACTGCCTTTGCTGCTGAACTTTGTTTGGAGGAAAATATATAACTATTGTGGGGAAATCAATCATGGAAAATAAACCTTATTGATATAGATTAGCTACTACACAAACAACTTAAATTGACTTACCCAACCTCATAACTCGAACATCCCAAGCTGAACGTCCTTCAATCGAAGGTATTAATAGATCTTTACACAACACAAAGGACGCATTGCACACAGCGCCCGGACAGGCGATTACTGTCTCCTTAAGTGATCTCAATTGTGCCACATTCTTCTCCACGCTCACCTTCGTAACTACTTCCCCCATCTTCTTCAGCAACGCAGCATTCTCGAGAAATTTCGCACGATTGTCGTTATCAATAAGACGACACGCTGTGGTTGCATACTTAAGCATGCAACCAAAGTGCGCAACGTGTTCCATTTTGTTGGAACACGAGAGAAAAACACAATAAAACTTGTTGTTGTTCAATATTTTTGATCGTGTATGCCGATACGCATGGCCGTCGCACTCATCAATAATACTTTTATGCTTCACATCTGTTGTGAAGTTGTACGTCGTAGATCTTGTAGGATTTTTTAAATTATACAAATCCTGCATATCACTAATAGATTTTTCACACTTCACACACACACACGATTATCGCTGGTGCAGTCCATTCTGCTTGTCACAATTCACAACTGTAAAATTAAAAGCTGAATATGGTAGACACTTCCTTAGACCACTGGACAAAGGGAGAGTCAATGACGCACTGAAACAGGTTTGCCTTCAACTCAGACCTTTCTTCCTCGCATCACTAACCCTCCTCAATCTCTGTCCTTGAAGAAGCCTTAAACAGCTTTTAATTGCTTCTCCAGTAAACAATAACGCGATATGTATACCATGGCAGACTTCAATCTTCCGCCGCTCTGGTCACAAAACAGTTTTAAGTACTTCTAAATCAACCTTTGTTTTTTTTCTACCAAGTTTTTTTCTTTGCTCGCTGTTCCCTTTTCGCTCCCTGTTCCCAGGTCGCTTCGCTTCGCGGACCCGGGAACAGGGAGCAAAACAAAACTTAAAAATTTTGCATGTTTTCGCGATTTTAAATGCTTTTTTATATTTTTGAAATTTTTGTTTCCTTTTTATTTTTTATTTTTCTCTTTTTCCCTTTGTTATCATTTTTTCTTTATAATTTTCCTCATTTTTTGTATTCGTGTTTACATTCTGCTGGTTGAAATATACACAAATAAATAATTACATAAAAATTGTGATTCTATCCACATTTTATTCGATATTTTTACATTTGGCATAGGTAATGGCATGACATCAAACTTCATCATTTCATATAAGCAAATACTTGGCATCCAAAAGCATAGGTATAGTATTGAATTGACTTTAGCTTTTCCTTCCTTTCTAGCTTCATTCATTCTCATCTTGTTTATGTATGTTACTACTTTACCGTTTGAAACCATTACAATGCAGCCAGTCAAAGGAGACGACTTGAACTGTTTTTTTTCCTATGCATTGGAATCTTGTAGCATGTATACGTGACATATACATAGCTTCACCTTTTCAAACCATTACATCCTATGAACCACTAACACCTATACACAGTCAATCTTTTCTCCTTTCTTCAAACAGAATTCAACCACTTCTCCCATACCCTTTACGTATGTTACTCTCTTTACCATTTATTACATATCCAACCAAAACCAATCTGACTTTTGTTTCCTTCTACAGTCTTTTAGATTTTTCCTTTTTTCATTATTCTCAGCAACCATAATCCTCTGTCTAAGTCTTTACTTTTTTATTTGTTATTCTCATCAACCAAAATCCTTTGTTCCAGTCTTTCACGCTTGCAGCCTATGAGTTTGCAATAAGACTGCTTCTTAAGCCTGCTTATATGACAAGTTATTATGCAAATAATTATCTTCCCACATCATTTAATTCATGTATCAAATCAATCACATTAATTTATTTCACACATCATTGACAATTTAAATTTTGCTCAATGACATAATTCTTAACTGAAAAACAAATGTTTCGTCTTTATCTCATTTTTTCTTATATCTTCCTACATTACTTTATTATATCCATTAAATAATAGACTTTGATCTTATTACGCTCACTGCACTGATTTACTAAACATTTGTGATTGCGCTCATTTAATTTCACATTCTGCACAATTAATTAATTGTCACATTAATAATTTAATTTGCCTACTTAATTCGCAAAACCAATCAATTAATCCGCACGTCATTTGCATACTCGCAAATCCAATTAATCATTCGCCAATCAACCAATTCGCGAAAAATTAGCATACCCCCACCTAATTTGCATACGCAAATTTTTGCATAATTTTTGCACGTGCAAATTCCGTCCAAGTGTCGCAGTATATCTATATAAGGTGATATTAAAATGTCATTGATCCCTTTTTGCATAACATAACCGTACAGTTTGCAATTCAGCAATGTGAAGTAAATGAAATTAAAATATATTAAGTACCTACATCTCGAATCTTTCAAAAGTCTGCCAAAGTAAAGGAGTAAGAGCAAAATAGAACTTGTGTGCAATCAGCCTGTGTTGAGTTTACGAAAATTGTTGTCACATTTTGCATTTATGCCGTTGTAGTCCAATTTTTCAAGCTTGTCACAATTGCACAATGCTGTACGTGGTAGTGGCGTAACCAGGGTTAGGCCAGACATACCAAGACCTACCTAAGAACTGTTACTTTCACTATTTAACATGCATTTTTTTTAATTTATACGAAAACAGATGCAGTTTTTTTAAATTATACAAAAACAAATGCAGTTTTTTTATGTTTTACAAAAACAGAAGAAGTTTTTTTTAATTTATACAAAAACAGACGCAGTTTTTTTTAATTTATACAAAACAGATGCGGTTTTTTTTAATTTATACAAAAACAGACGCGCTTTTTTTAATTTATACAAAAACAGATGCGGTTTTTGTTTAATTTATACAAAAACATATGCAGTTTTTTTAACTTATACAAAAACAGATGCAGTTTTTTTAATTTATACAAAAACAAATGCAGTTTTTTGGTTTACACAAAACCAGGGGCTTTATTTTAAATTTGTTTAAAACCACAAGCATTTGTTTAAAATATACAAAAAGCACACGCATTTTTATAGTTTGTACAAAAATACAGGCATTTTTTTTAAAACTTACGCAAAAGCGGACTCATTTTTGCGTGATCAATTTTGTGCAAATTCAAAAGCAGTGAGTCAATTTTTCGTAAATATAAAAACCGCAAGTCATTTTTGCAAAAAATACACTCCTTCAGTTTTGCTCTTTTCAAAAAAACTCCGTTATTAAAAAACACCGTAAAAAACCCGTTCTCGTGTTTAAAAAACCTGGTTGGTTTTGGTGTAAATTTAAAAATAAACTGCGTCGTTTTTATGCCAAGTAAAAAATAGCGTGGTTTTTGTATAAGACTTAAACAACTGAGTCAATTTCTGTGAATTTAGAAAACTGCGACGTTTTCGCAAAAATTTAAAAGCTCTTTGTCCTTTTTTGTAATAATAAAATAGCGTGGTTTCTTGTAACTTTTTTTGCCTGTTTTAAGGCATCGTTTTCGTGTAGAATTTAAAAAACTATTAAAATTCTACAGTTTTTGACACGTCTTTTAGAAAATAATAGAAGAATGCTTGACAAAAATAAACTTAGTGTTTTGTAAATTGAAATTTTGAACATTGAATCTCTTGCTTTGTGTAATTTTCAATTTTTTAAATTAGAAATTAATATTTAATTTTTTAAATTTAAAATTTTTTACTCTCAGCCCAGCCACAAAAACAAGCAAATAGAATCCTGCCTTCTCATCAAGTCCCGCCTCTCCAAACACCTGCTCCTCATCAACCAATTGGAATCCCACTTCATCAAACCACGCCTTTTCATCCGCCACTTGGATTAGCTCCTCCTCTCCAAGCCTCGCCTTCCCATCCCCATCAACCAATAGCAACCGCACCTTTGCTCCAAACACCTCCCCATCAACCAATAGCAATCCAACCTCCACTCCAAACCACGCCAATTCAACAAACTCCTCTCACTCCCATCCCTTCTGGCCCCTCCTTCGCAGAAAATCTACACGGCCGCCCCCTCCAAAGTCTTTCCGGCGTTCTTTCAGTGGGAAAAGGTGGCCCCATCTCCCTCCACGACACGAATCTCATCTCCCACCTTTCAAATTTTGACCGCGAGCGCATCCCAGAGCGCGTCATTCACGCCAAGGGTGCCGGCGCCCACGGTTATTTTAAACTAACCCACGACCTTTCGGACATCACAAAAGCAACTTTATTCACCGGAACTCCTGGAAAACAAACGCCAATGTTCGTCCGCTTCTCCACAACATTCGGAGAAAAAGGAACCTCCGACACTTTGCATGACGAAAAGGGCTTCGCAATAAAATTTTATACTGAGAAGGGCAATTAGGATATTCTCGGAAGTAACATTCCCGTTTGTCCCATTAGAGACCCGATGCTCTTCCCCTCTCTCGTCCACTCCAGAAAACGAAACCCCGCCACTAATTTGAAAGACCTTGAGGCCTTTTGGGACTTTGTTAGTCTCCGCCCAGAAACTTTAAACCACCTCATCCGCCTTTTTTCGCCTCTGGGCTACGTTGATGGCTACAGGAGAATGGACGGCGCGGGGGTCAACACTTATAAAATGGTCAACGCTAAAGGTCACGTGGTCTATGTGAAATTTCATTGGATAACCAACACTGGATTCAAAGCGCTTACGAGAGAGCAGGCCGTGCTTTTGGCGGGAACGGATCCTGATTACAGTAGGGAAGATCTTTGGGAGGCAATTTCAAAGGGTGTGTTTCCCTCCTGGAATTACTATATTCAAGTAATGACCCTCGTGGAGGCGGCAGAATTCAAGGAGAAATTCAAATACAGTCCGTTTGACTCCACGAAGATTTGGCTACTTGAGGATTTTCCCCTGAGGCCTGTAGGGACACTTGTTTTAAATAAGAACCCGGAAGACTTTTTTACTACTGTGGAGATGGCGGCGTTTGACCCGGGAAATACGGTTCCGGGGATTGAAATGGGACCGGATGTTGTTCTGATGGGGAGGAGTTTTTCCTAATTGGATTCACAGAGATATCGATTAGGAATTAATTTTCAGCTTTTGGAAGTGAATCGACCGAAGAAGATCGACCAGATTCTTGGCCTTAGCACTTATGAGCGGGACGGGATGTGCAAGAGTTCCAGTATGGCCAATGGGGAAGGAGGTGTAAATTATTTTCCTAATAGCTTTGGAGGGCCTGGGGTTGATCCAAATGCAGAGGAGTCCGAGTTTGATGTGGCTGGGAGGGTGGATAGATATGATTCACATGAGAGGGTGGTAAGCGAAAAAAACTACGTATCTTTATTTTTTGATTTGTATTTTTTTAAAAATACCTTTCGAGTAGATTCTAAAAAATTCGTATTTTCTGGGAGCTTTAAATATGCGTAAATTCTAATAGTAGTGGTTTTTTGCGTAAATTCTAAAAAGGGCGTTTTTTGCCTTTTTTAAAAAATAGGAATTTCTTGCGTCAATTTTTAAAAACTGGGCTTTTTTGTGTAGTTTTTTGAAAAGGGGGCTTTTTTGTGTAGTTTTTAAAAAATGGAGCTTTTTTGTGTAGTTTTTTGAAAAGGGGGCTTTTTTGTGTAGTTTTTAAAAAATGCGGTTTTTTTGTGTACAGTTTTAAAGCGTGGGCTTTTGTGTTTTATTTTTTAGAAGTGCTCTTTTGTGTAATTTTTAAAAAGGTGGGTTTTTTGTGTAAAGGAAAAATTAGGATTTTTTGTGTTAATTTTTAAAATAATAGGCTTTTTGGTTTAAATTTTCACAAAAAAGGGCTCGTTTGTTTAAATTTTTTAAAAGTGGGCTTTCCTGTGTAAATTTAAAAGTAGGATTTTTTGCTTTAATTTTTAAAAATTGGGCATTTCGGTTTAAATTTTAAAAATATGGGATTTTTGTGTAGATTTTAAAAAAATAAGCTTTTTGGTGTAAAGTTTAAGAAAACGGTGTGTATATATGAATTCTAAAAACCTGCGTGCTTTTTGTAGAATTTAAAAAAATGCTTCTTGTTTGTGATTTAAAAAAAAAGTCATTTTTACTAAATTTTTGAAACAAACGGCGTCATTTTGTGCAAAATTTTAAGAAAAACTGTATTTTTTGTTTAAAAAACAACGTATTTTTGTAAGTTTTGGATGCAAACTGAGTCCATTTTGTGTACAATGAAAATACTGCTTTGGTTTTCCATAAACTCGAAAACTAATGCTCTTTTTTTAGTAAATTTTTAAAATGAGTCATTGGTGTCTAAATTTTTAAAATGTGTGTTTTTGCACAGATTTTGAAGGAAGGAAGTTCTAGTGAAGAAGATGATGAAGCTGATCTACAGGAGGATAATACAAGTCAGGTAGTCTTGTTTCTCAGTGAGTTGACCAACGAGGACAAACAAACTTTAGT
>JAAXYX010002311.1:0-18046 GCA_036851915.1 Ptenothrix huangshanensis
ATTATTTGTTCTATTATATCCATCTCTAACTATTTCAGATTCATCTTAATCCAAGCACTGTTGTAAAAACACAGAAAGGCTCAAAGCTTTAAATGTAAATTATCTACATTACTAACACCTTTGGACATTCTTAAGAAATAGCTTAAACATTAAGGTTAAAATTTACCTACTCATAATCTAAATTTTCCCACCAGTTGAGTATAATGTGGACATGATCCATAACCACTTTCTCTAACAGTGCAAATGTATGGAGAAAGCAATTTCTCCGCTAAACTAAACACAAAGTCGGTTTTAATGCAACAAAAAGATGACATTTATTTGTCCTAATATCGAAATAATTATCGTGGGTAACTGTCACCTCTAATTCAGAGCACCTTCAAATGCATTGGCAATTTTCTTTCACTAATTACATGCAATGTTTAAAAACGTACTTTTATGAAAATGTATTATTGATAAACTTTGTCGGTTTATTTGCATGACTTTATTCTGAAAATGCTAAAATCATGTGCTCTAACAAAACTTGAAAATGAATTAAGGTGAGATATATGACATGAGCGTGAGTAATTAGCCAGGAGCATAATAGTCATTTTCATCTTTTTGTAAAGCACAGTAATTAAATCTGATAGCTGAACCCGACTGAGGTAAAGAGTACAAGACCGTGCTGGTTGGATAACGTAACAGGTGCAGAGTAGGCTCTTAATTAGACGTGGAGACTAGAGACTCAAAGCTTGAGAAATCTGATACCGACGAAAGTCTCCGCCAACATCTAGGTACGTTCACAAGTCCACAAGACCAGTTTTATTTTATATTTTACTGCGAAATTACGAATATTAGAATGAGAATATTCGAGCCAACGCTGTGAGCTAAAGTCAAATGTCTGATCTTTTGTTTAGAGTTCAGACTTAAAGATGAAGGCAGGGCTAATAAATATTTCTAATTACTCATGAAGACTATTGACCCTGTAACCTCGCAGTTGCAGTCCAGCTGCTGCTTCCATGCTATTTGTACGTTTTCATTTTAAATCGCAGTATTATTTAAAAATTCAGTTTGTTCCCTACAATGACTGCTTTAATGAAATAAAGTTCTAACTCTAACTCAGTTTAAGAGCAGCTATCAAGAGTGTAAATTAGACGAGGCTGTACAATGTAGTTTGTCAACTACATCCCCGGGTGAATGTAAATGCGGTAGAATGAGCAAATGATGACGTTGTTCTGCAAAAGGGAAGGTAGAAACTCATTTGGAAGGTAGAGTTACTTTATAATTACGGGAAATAAAAGGAAGCAAATTCAAAGCTCTCCAACCTTACCTTCCATTTCCACGACTTTATTATCTCTGTCCACAGTAAGCATGTTTATATCTGCCTGCAGTAAGCTCAGCTCTGTTTCTTTGGCTAATAGTTTGGAACGTATTTCCTCCAATTGGATCATTGCATTTTTTTCAGATTCTGTAGTATCTCTCCTGTGAATCAGTAGTAAAAGGAATTAGTCACATACTTCTCATCTGTCACAAGAAAATTACAGGTCTCTTTTTGGCATCATATTACACTCACACACATAAATATCCCCATCACACACCGGCAACTACGAGTTTACTTTTCGAAATTAAGAACTCGCTTTCTGACGAGCAACGCCTGCTTAATGACGGGAATTCTTCCGGAAATTTTTTGGGCAGATTGCGTCAAATAAGGCAGAATGCCTCAAAAATGCTAGGTGAACTTCAAACTTCGTTCCCTCAAGAAAATTTAATAAAAAATAAAATTTGAACTCAAACTGAAATTCTTTTTTCTCCTAAAATAATCATATAAATTTTAACTTTCAATGACATCTAACATCTGTTCATTAAAATTTACGTGGTTATTTCAGTGGAAAATACAAGAACTACTTTTCAAGCCACATTATATCTTTCCTTGATTTTTTAAGTTGAAAACATAGCATTTTTGAGGTATTCTGCATATTTTGACGTACTCTGTTTGAAAAAAAACCGGATGATTCGCCGACTGGGTGAAAAGCTTTGCTCGTGAGAAGATCCTTGGTGAAAGTGAAGCAGGCAGGTGGTGAAAAGATTATTTAATTAGCTGTGCATTTGTTTACTATTGGTGGGTGTCTAGAAAATTAAAACAATATCACTGTGTTTTGTTTTTTGTACCAACTTAGCGTTATTGCTACATATACATAACGTAAAGTACCTGGCGCAAGGAAAAGCACTAGAACATTTCACTTTCAGAAGGTTTTTCTTAACCTGTCTGCAAAGACAACGTAACGTATTAACAATTCTATAAATCTGCATTTCCCTACCTATTTTACCAAGCAGGAAACTGTTATATCTTGCTTCAATCCATTACTGGAGCATGTTCCTGCTGTATATGGGTTAGCCATGGCTGTAGAAGACGATACTTATGGATTTTTGCCATTTGAGTCTGCCGAATGGTATTCTCATTTGGCTAAAATATAGGATGGGGAAGCACGAAGGTAGCTGCATTTCGTTTTCTATTTCGTGCTGGCAACATGAATCTAAATCTAACCATTTATTAATTTTTTATCCTAAAAGCCAATTGGTACAACTCCAATTCGAAACACTGCATACTAGGTGCGCCGTGCGGCATGTATGTATCTACGTATCCACAACAGTATCTCCGATTCAAAAATGCTTACGTACAATAGTTAGGTACGTACTAGTACTACCTAGTCGTGGTGTACTAAGTACTTAGTTCTTACTTGGTTGGACATTATAAGGCATAAATATGTATGAGACCCAAAGTGTTAATTATAAAAATGATGGCGTAGATTCTTCTACTTTGTAACCTCCATTTTCGCTTCGGATTGCACTATCAGATTCAAGTGCATGGTGCCTACCCAATTTTTCCACTTCGGATTTTTCCCGCAGACTAAAACAAAAAATCGAAAATGCTTCATATTTTGAATTCAGGAGAATTTTAAGGGTGCAAGAATGCAAGGAATTAGTTGGATTACGAGAGCAAGCAACAATTATGAGATGAAGGAATGTTGTTGCTGTATAGTTATAAAGCTTTAGATACATGAAACAGTTTTTATAGCATTAATTCTGTGCGTCACTCACTGTTTTGAATTGTGAATATGCGATGAAAATGAAAATGCATACAAAATCATTTGAAGCAGAAGTTATTTCCTGCAGTTTGCTGTATAGATGCCTGTACTCGTGATATCAAGAGCCTCATCAAATTGCTTCTGGTTCTTCTAGCATTCTTTTGAAAGGAATGTTCGACGAACAAGTTTCAGCGTATTCACGTGTAATTATAATAGATGCATTTACACTTGACTATGACTACATATTGGCATCTATGCTCGTGTTTTACATTCGTATTTTTTCTTTGTTCATTCAAGATTCGCGTAAAACAATTCGAACGCATGGAGTAATTACTCAACAAGAATTGCATGCTTCAGACAAATAATATGATACTAATTACTATGTAAGTATACTGAGCAAATAGAATTTGAATGAATACTCTTTGTTTGTGGTGCCCAAAGAATTTGGATTAGGAAGCTTGGATTTGAGTACTGGTTTTGCTGATGGTGAAGCTGGGCTGGACTTCAAATTGTGATTATCACAAAGGAAAATGTCAATGAGCTTATCCTCAATTTTATCTTTAGTCACACATAAGTTACTGTTTTCATTATCTTTGCTGTCGTTGTGCGTTTCAAGTTTAACTCCATTATCTCTGTACACACCGCCCTCATCAGGGTCTTCGTCGTGAAAGGGAATATCATCGTGTATATCGAAACTATTCTGGAATTCACCGGAGATTTGGCTACTGACTGGTGGCAGAGAAGTCGAATAAGATGAATGGAGATCGTCTTGGAAATGCTGATGTTCAATTTCCTTTTCACTGTCACTCTTTGTATTTGAAGGAATCAAATCACCTGAAGAGTTCAAACTGGATTTGCTATTATTTTCTAAAGTTAACGTGGACACATCCGTTTCTGATTTCCCCTCATTAGACTTCTTGCTCCCACCGCTCGATTTCCCACTTTCTTTATCAAAGCTTTTGCTTTTCTTATTAAAAAGGAAACCAAACATCTTGCAGTATTATACTTCTGCTTGATGTCCAATTATTAATGTGAATCAAAAAATGTAAAAACAGCAAAAACAACTATTAAATTGAAATTTTAATAAATTAAAACCTCAGGGGTTTCTTTCAAATTTTACGCATAAACTTGATCACGTGTTTGACGATAAATATTGGTAGTGGTACACACAACCAGCAAGGATGAAAGGGTAAGTACAAAGTGATTTTAACCTCATTACAGTCTAGCCGAATCTCATTATAGCTTCGACTCATTTGTCACCACCAAGAAAATGACGAAAGTAAAGCAAGTAATGAGTCTGTGTCATTGGACTTTCACCACATTCAATTCGTTCTGTGACTAGGATTTACATCTGCTACTTTTGTCTTGACTAGGTACAGATTGTTAATATTTTTAAACAGGTAGGTACACACTGAAGGTAACCTTGTTTCTTGTTTTTAACCAAAAAATGTGTGAAATTTTGTTTACAATGATGATAAAAGTGAAAGGATTAGGTTTGATGGAGAGATGATAGGCAGATACAAACAATGGTACCAGTGTTCTTCACAACATGCGTGAAATTTTTAGAAACTAATGGAATCCAGTGCAGCATGAGGTTTTGTGTCCCGGTAGGTACAGCATTCAAAAATCAAAATAATCTGTCAATGGTTCTAACATTGAGAATAAACAGCTGCTTGCACTTAATTGTAAATCTACTTCGTATCGTATCGTATGCACTACTGCAGTACAAGCTGAGAACTCTCTCCTCGAAGGACTATAGGGGTGTTATACATTCCTCGTTCGTGATTTTACACAACCTATCCAAAGTTGTTGAGTGATATTTGCACTGTATGTTTGTTTGGATTTGAGGAGAGAAAAGTGAGTTGTGAGGCAATAGAATTGAAGGTGTGCACGATGCACTGCAGATTTGTTGATGGAGAGTAAGTAGTGGCTTATACAAACTGTAAACCATTAAAATTTATCTCGAGTCGTAATGAAGGTAATGAGGTTATAAAGTGAGCACATTTCAATGATTTCAATACACTGTCCTTGTTTCTCGTAATCTTATTTCTGTCTGGATAGCTGGATAGCATTCAATATTGTTTGCAGATTTCGGCGAGCAGATAATTATTTAAAGACGGCTACGACGATGAATCAATCCACTCTCCAGTCAATTAATTCAAAAAGTCGAAAAGCATTTTTGTTTACACTTTGCCGGTGTCTTACTTAGTGTTGTTTGTTAAAACTCTTTTTCTCTGAATGTGAAGGATGAGCTCGACTTGCCGGTATGTATTTAGATGGAGATGGAGACAGATAGTGGCATGTAAAGTTGGATTTGCAGTAGCAGACACACTTTGGATTCTACGGAATTTCGATGATCTGTGCTGAGAAAATTCGGTGACCTTAAAATATTTTGAAGAAGTGACACACTGTTTACTTGGTCGAAGGAAAGAAAGGATGAAAATGCAATAATCATGTGAAGAAATTATTGTGACAGAAGTCCTTCACTCTTTTTAGACGAGAATGTTCTACATGATTTCCGTAATTATTCTGCTTTGGATCATTCTGAGGTATTGTCCGGGCCGGAGTGTTGTGCTGGCAAAAAGACGGCAGAGTAGAGGCAAGAGGAGCTTTGAACGGGTAACGGGCTGGGAAGTCGAAGTGGAAGGGAAGGATAGACAGAAGAGCAGCTGAGCAGCACACGAAGACACGTCTCACACCACGTACACTATATAACTAAAGCAGCAAATTGAGCCATCAAGAAAAGAAACTTGTCCTAGTATCTTCCTTTCTATTTTTTATTTTCTTTATCCGACTAAACCGTCATAGGAACTTCAGTAACCTCCTCGTGCTTCTTTCGAAGCAGGGAGGACAACGTGTGGAAATGGTTTCAGTGCCAAAAATTGTCTTCAGTTTCACACTCACTACCTACTACTCTTGCCTTGCCTCGTCTCTTCCTCTGACTACGACTACACGCTCTTATTAGAATCAAAACTAACTACCTACATACATGCGTCTTCGTCTTCGGTCCTCTTCTAATTTCAACGTACTTGACAAAAACTTAAGTGCAACTTCCCTTAAGTCGTCCGACCAAAAGACTTAAGGAAAGGATACTATGCAGATATCATGTAGGTACAACACATGCTTTCCGTCGACAATGTTCGGATATTTGGTTGCAACTGTGCATAAGCACGAGCTACTCGACTTCGGCTACTCCTGCTTCTTGCCTGCATGTTGTAGTTTATTGTAAGTGTAAGAAAAGAGAATGGAGATAAAACTGCATCGGGATATATTTAGATTTGGTTCAATCTTCATTCATGGATAACTTGAAGTTCTTTACTTCTTTTATTTCATCTGCATGCAGCACTTGACTCTGTGTTAGCACAAGTCACACAGTATTACAACGTAATGAAAAAACTTTTCTCGGTTGAATTCAGCGTTTCTCATTCTCTCAGACTCACAGCAATCGTACTCTCAATATCCATCATGTAGCATAAGCATAAGTACATAATTCCTATTTCTTTACAGTCATGTCTTTCGTCTTCTTTCATTCTTGGGATTTGGAGATTGTACACGAAATTACTTTATACTGCATCTCGAGCAGTCGTCGTCTCTCGCTTGTAGTTTCATTACATAAACGCCACAAATGATCTCCCCTGGGCAGCTTTACAAATGGATACAAAAGGGAAGGACTAGGTGCGATCATTATTAAATTAATCCTTGGATCATTTTCCGTCGCAAAAATATAACACGCACACATATCGTCGCTTCAACTAATAAGATCTTGTGCAATACGACAATCCAAAACGAAATCCATGCCCAAGCACCAAGTGCTTTTGTCACATCTTAAGTAATTACAGTGCAGTGTCCAAAACGGATCATCATAGGAAGCATGCAAGTATATGAAATGCTAACACGAAATTCGGCCGCGGAGGTACAGGCAGGACAATACGGAAGGATATTTACGGCAATGGTGGTGAAGTAAATGAGGCACACGATCACGGGACTTGATCCGTCCCAGCACCACCACCCATTACATTTCCATTTTCCATTAATAGTCAACTTCCAACGAACACGCCATAAGTTCAAGGTATATAATAATCCTTTCCATTTTGCATAAAATATCATCCGACTATTTTTCTGTAATATAACTTTATTTTTATTATTCATGCCTTCATGAGCCGTCAAGTCTGCAATCTACCTAACCAACTCCGAATTTGTTCTAACTAGGAAGTACAGGATTCCCGTTTTCCTTCCAACACACACCTTGTGTGAATAGTAGCAGCGGGTAAAAATAATTTAATAACAGCCGTGACAACCTTGTAATGTAAATGCATCAAGGTACTGTCAGTTCCTCATGTTAGGTAATATCCCATATGTGAGTGTAATGAGATGGAAGGTGAAAAACTTCCGGAGAGCAAATCTGGCACACAGCATCATGTTATGTGTATAACGCTAACTTCGTTCCAGAATTCCATTCATTACAAGATGATAATATTCACTGAGGAACGTACATCCATTTTTGTCTATACCTTCAGCAAAAGCTTCATGCTAAAACTTTTATCATCTATAGGTATTTCCCTCAAAATTCAAAACTTATCATCTACAACCAGTGGGGAGGAAAGATGGCCAGTTTTGCACAGGAGTCAAAAGTCTATGCTTGAATTCTATCGACGAAAATACGCTAACCGCTAGTAGTGCACTACGGTAGCTAGAAAGCAGATGGTACTAAAGCTACACTGGCCTTGTAGAGAGAAGGAATAATTTATTTGACGATAAAATAAGTACGATACATATTATATTTACCGAGAATTTATTTATGTATACGTATATACACCTACATTGGAATATATATTACGAATAAATATTTAATGACGAAAAGAAATTAGATTGTTGGGTGTTCTTATTACTGCCTGACTCTTCCTTGACTCATGTATACAAACCCTCGATATCTACATGTATAGATGGTCCACGAATTTAAATTACAATGCTTCCTGGCCTCCGGATAGTACACTGATGCAATTAAAACTTATAACGAAAGTCGATTCATAGATCGAATTTCATATCTTTCCAAGCGTCATGATAACTAGAAGTTTTTGAATCAAAATAAAATAGCCGTACACCCAATAGATCTCACCGCACCTTAGCTCCTGAAACCTCTAAATGCGTCCATACCTATCATAATGTTTTGCATAACTCCTGAGATTGAATTAAGATCCGTTGGAGATTCTCTAAATCAAAATCTGTGCAAAAATTTAGGCGATGAGACCACCCGAAGTGAGTTGTGATCAATCGGGTGTCCGACTAATTATTATGTATACTCACTCAGCACTCAACTTTCACCTCAGGCTTCTCTGTCTAAGCCGATCTTCTGCGCAACATTTTACTTAAACACAGCCAAGACCAGGAATGGACGAGGAAATCCAAACTTACCAGTTTTGAATAAACTGCGACATCCACGCTGAATCCATGCCATGATTTCCATTCTCCCCATTCTGGTTGTTTTGTTGAAGTTTACTTAACAGCTCATCCATTTAAACTAGCGACGCTGGAACTGACGGAGGGATCCCAGCTCTTAGCTTATATGGAGGGCAACAAAATATTTATCTTATTACACTACGGCCGTCAAGGATAGAAAACAATAATAAATAACTTGATGGAATATAAATCTTGAATTAAAACTATCGTCCTTACAGCTTTAGAAATGTATTACTTAATCCGTTAGGTAGTATTGACGGAAATTTTGATATTTGGTTATATCAGTCGTTTCGAGAAATCGACGTAGGTAGTTTAAAATCAGACTTATATCGACGCAAACGTAAAAACACGTATAGCTACACAAAATTCACTTTGATTGCCTATTCAATAACGCAAAATAAATTCCAATGGGCGAAAGTGCGAGGGAAAGCCTGCAAACTTTTCTATGTAAATGTACAAATGTCTATATACTTACGTATATAAATATCTGGAGTTCTACATATAATAGGAAAGGGTATTGATGTTACAGAATGCAAAATGTCAGCAGTGATTCTGATTATGTCGCATCACATTCATCTATACGACTGCATAAATACAGATAGGCAGATACTTGATTATGTGATTAGTTATTACTTCGAATCAAGCAGCGTCAAGCATGTGCACACATTCTGCTTGGAACTTGGGACAGAATCAAAGCATGAATTTTAGAACGTAAAAATCTGCATAATATTTTGTATATAACGACTTCCGGAAAAGTAAACGTTTAATGCATAACTCGATCCGAACTATTTTGTATTTATTTTTATCACATTATATGTAAGACGATAATGTATAGGTGCATTTTAGAGTGAAAAACTTTATAAATAAGTGTACTCTAGTCAAACAAATCAAGTTTTCATCAAGTAAATTCGAATATTAGACAGTTGTGTGCTCATGCCAGCAGGTCATCGTGATAGCACACCACACAAGAGCAGGACGACACCACAAAACAGTGTTCACTTCACTTTTAATTTTCAAAGAAATTGTTACTCTCGTATTGCACAGCAGGTTTCGATTCCACGGCGGTTTCTGACGTACGATGTAGTCGCCAATTTACTCAAAAAGGTTTATAGGTGTTGCATGCTTTATTGCTTCAGATGTGCAAGGAGGACACCGAAGTGCAACTTTTTTCGGTTTGTTAATAATAATGATTTTCCACTCAAAATTTGGTGTTGGTGCGCTTCACGTTTATTTTTGTTTTAGTAGAAATGTACGCTGTTGCAGTTTATTACGACTATTGATCATTCCTGCAGTGCGATGTAGGAATTATAGAGTACTGGTTACGTGGTCTATCTCTATCATTTAGATAAGATAATATTATAGTAAATAAACTTTTTTCTTATTAGAAAAGAAAATGTAAGCGGTTTGACTTCGGTTTTCGGTCTTCTTGAGCAATAATTTTGGTTGGGCGTAAGCTCTGGTCTGATGGCTAGGTACAAAAGATGTTGGTCGTCGGAAAGTTCTTACTATAATACATGGACCAGTGGGATTTTGAGCTGGATCTTTTACGTATCCCGGTGACTTGTTGACTCGTCGCAGTTTGACAATGAGTCAAACGACAAACACAATGCAGTCAAAATGAGCAAGTTTACAACTTGGACTGATCCCAATAAAAGCAGCATGCTCTCTCAACTTTCCAGTGTGGAAAAGAACTGCAATCATGTTGTTGATGATGATGATGATGATGATGATGACGAGACTGCCAAAAAAATCCTCTATTAATGGTAACGGGAATATGCTGTGCCACTTGGAAGACTTTTGACTCAAGTTTAATATTATTTATTTAGAAAATATTGATGAAAAGATTCCACTGAACGACGTCCGATTTTATTTCCGATTCAAAAAATAATCCGAAATTGTGTTGAGGAACTATAGGTTACAATTTTATAGATTGTGTAATCACAATTTGAATATCAGACTGCAGTCTACGCATCACGCTGGCTCTCCGAACACAACGTAGATCAAGATTGGTACGTCAAAGCTTAGGAAGCTGAATGGCAGTCACAAACTAAGAGTCTACCTTTCTACTCACAAAACAGTATAAACTAAACATTTTTTGTTAGTGGAACTGAATCCCCGTGTCCGTGGAGTACTGAATAGGAACAAATGGAGGAAATACTCGTTGAGAAACGACGAAGAAAGAAGACGAAGGAAAAAAGCATTCCTCATGGTTTCTCATATCATCATGTAGAGAGAAAAATCAAGGCAAGCTTAAATCTCGGAGACTAATTTTAGACGCTTTCTGTTCTCAGTTCTGAGTAATGTAATGGTTTACGTATTTCGGAACATACTCGATCCACTTACAGCCTTTCAGTCACACACATTATGTAAGCTCACGTAGAAAATACGGACTCGTGTTTAGTACGATTTCCTCTCCCTCATGATGCCAGCTTCTCCGACGAGTCCTAATTTCTTTCCAGTGCTTCCGGAAATCTCTATACTACCCTGCTACGTCTACTTACTTCTTATTGCACTTGTTTACAATTATTACCAATTGCAAATACGGCATTTTATACGTACGCAAACATCGGAGTTTCCTTAACCTTTCCTAGGAAGATCATTATTATATTCAGTCATTTAATGCAGTACTAACATATTACTCTTAATTCAATCCGTAAAATGCTGGTAACAAATCTACACATCTAAGCTTACATGCCTTATGGTAAACGATACGGTAAAGCTTAAGATGTAAGTGAGTGACCTAATTTAATTACTGTAATCAAGTAGAAAATTAAGACGCTGTGCGTCTATTTAGATAATTAATTAGGTAGGTAAATGTTTCTAAAAAGTTCCATAAGAGATAGCACGTCAGTGACAAAAATGCTTGTTTTGCTGACATGGTATAAACTACCCAGATTACACGGTATTCAGTGCACATCACCATTTGGAAAGTATGTCTTATTATTTTTAACCTTCATTTTACTTTATTAAGCATCAAGTATATATCATTGACATTGTATTGAAGCGTAGAAAAGTGACAAAGCATGTAATGCGTAAAAGACGTGCCGGATTTCCCAGTTTGAGATATAAGATTTAAAAAATCTCAAGAGACCTCAGCTCGTTTTCTGAATCTTGGCATCAGCATATTGGAACTTCAAATCATAATATACATGTGAACAGAGCTGGATCAGATTTTGATTGAACTTGAAGCTGTCCAAAACATCTGATCTCGTTTGAAGCCGAGATAGCTAAGAATTATGCATTAGTTTATTTGTATTAGAATTAGCAGTGGTAAGCAAGCGCTTTAGTTAAGCAAATAGAAAATAGAAACTACGGCAAAGGTGCATACATATTTACGTATTTATACGTCTGTTCTATTTTGATCGAGTATAGGTAAATACTACTTCCAGACTTACACAATATATATACGCAGACTATCCCCTATCCATTTTTTTAACAAAAAAGGTTTTTTCAGTTAAAAATAAATGTGTGCGTAGCTATTATCACAAATATACACAACAAAAAATGAACGTAATCATCAACACAGAATGTCAGGAGGCAGTCAATACTTATAGCTCACTCGTGCTCACTGCTCACTCTACCCGTGGGTTCCAAACCCAGCCTACATAATGTTATGCGATATGGTATTTATATAATTATCTAAGCTCTAAACTTGCAGGGTATGAATATTTTTGTTAGAGTTGTGTACAGACCGGATTTATTGCCAGTCTATCTTCCATGCGATTGACGATAAGGAGCATTAATTTTTCCCAAGTGACATATAGGTATTCCCGTAGTCCCACATAACTAATATTTTTATAGCCAAAGAATAGAATTTGAATGTTCAAAGACTTCATCTTGCAATCCTCGGATTTATATTTTCTCTTTCTCCGAATGCTTAAACAAAGTATTTTTATTTCCCTGACTTAAAATTGAAATCGAAGAATTTAGGAGGTGTAATCGTTTTAAGCGCAACTAATCTTGTGTGAAGCCATCTTTTCTTCGTCCTATTATTAATAAGTACAAACGCCCTACAGAAAATGTAAACAGTAAACAGTTTTTGCTACGAGTTAAGAAATCAGTCTGCTTACACTTATAGAGGTATAATAGAACGGAAGAATCATCAGAGTAAATATGATATATAGGTACTATTACTTTTGATCCTAATTTTTATTTCTTTTATTTATTTATCTTTAAGATCAATACAGGCACAATAAATAATAATTATCGGTACAATCCCAGGACCATGTAGAACAGCTTGCTTAGGTATTTGTTTGTACCACTTTTGTGACTGACGGCGGTAAATAGATGAAACTACTGTTTTAATTTCTTACTAATGTTGATGCATTTGGAACTGCTAGGTAGAAATGAACAAATTAATACCAACAATAGTTTGATACAGGGTTGGTGATGATTGGTTGATTATAGAACACCACGATACTGGCAAAAATAATCAGTACATTCAAAAGCTACTAGAAAATATTTCTATGTCTATTAATCGTTTCAGAATAACCTATTTTTGCTCGTTATTTTCTCCGACAACCTAAAGGAAAAGTATTGTTTATTCACCGACCTGACGATTAATCCGGTTGTCAAACAGTCCTACACAGCAATGTCCTTCCTGTCCGTAATTATAGTAGGATTTGGATTTAGACGTTTTATAATTTACTGAAGTTGAAGACGCCTGCTGTGCTCCTCCAGAAATTGCTTTAAATAATTATTCTAGACGTTCAAGGTTGGAAAAAAGTGATTTTGTTAATGTGATGTTGTAGGAGGTTACGCCGTGTGAACGCAAACCCACGTGATTTCAATTTTAGTGTTTGCGTAGGAACATCACCTACGTAAGTACCTACTAGTAAAGTTCTTTGAATCGATTTAGACAACAAACTGTAGAATAACTGCTTCAAAGATGTTGGAATTGTCGCTTGTCACACCGGAGTTGATAGCTAAGGTTTTCACAAATCAATGTTTATTAACCTAAGTCATTGGGTAGAGTGGAAGTAATCCAATGAAGGCGGATCGAAAAGTAATTTATGAGAAAACTGTGTGATCTCCCTGGTGGGAATGGTCATATTTGAACTATTATTGGAATCACTAATCACTAGAATGCAAGTAGGTTATCGATAGAATTGCTTTTAAAGTTGAATCACCTAGACAAAATACAAGGCAATAAAGAACATTTCAGAATTTGCTTATAAATTAGTAACCCCTTATTTATGACTAACTAACGAGGGGTAAGTGATCGATGATTTGTTTAATCTTAAGTTTATTGAAAAATAGTAATAATGAGGTAATTGGTAGTAATAGTTATGAGGTGATAGATAAATTAACTAAAATTACAGCAACACACAACATAGAAATGTACAACTTAAACATGTATGTATTTGTGTAAATATATTAAAAATTAATTACATATTGCAACTCAGATGACAAAAAATTTCACACTTGTAATTAAACAAGGTAATTTCATAAAACATTGTGCTGACAGACCAGTGGGATATTATCAAAATAAGGACTGTGTTGTGGTTTATTGTAAATAAACGTATACATTTGTGCACAGAATTTTTAAATCAAATATACGAAATACGGATTTTTAAAATAAATCCACCCAACGGGTACTACTTAGTATGTAATTTAATTTGTTTAACGAACAATACGTTAACACGCAGGATAGGAGAGGAAAATTATTCGACCATCACAGATGAATGACAATCAGAGTCATGTCAAATTTTTCAAATTAAAATAAACAAGTCCTCAAGAGTCTTTAAAACTAGAATTGTCATATGAATGTTTGTGATTGTAGTCCTGAGGCGCAAATTTTCCTTTTCCGTTCTGATTTGTGATACCAACTCTTGGCTCATACGAAGTTGCATTCGTCATCTGAATACTGTCTTTCGTGGAACCGCGGCCTCGAAGCTTGCGATTGATTTTTACTATCAAAGGATGAATGTAGGGCTCCAAATCTTTAGTAAGCCTCGTGGGACCTAAAAATAATATTTGTTTACAGCCATTAGTTGCTACGTCTGAAATAACGCAATAACAACCTATACAGTGACTAAGCGCACCAATGTACAGAAAAGTAGGGTAAGAAAATAAAGCATCGAACATGTATGTATCTTCTGATCTGTTATCTTTCAAAAATACAAATGCGTTACAATAAGAAACCTATGTGGAATACATTAGTAGCTCTTGAAAGAAAATTTTTAAGGAGATTCAAAAATAAAGCAATTAGATTTGCAAACTATATTGATTGCGCATTTGATAAAAGCTGACGACATGGAGGACAAAAAACCTTACAAAAGTTCAAGGCCTCAAGTGCTGATCAAACATTATCTGTATGTTGGACGTTAGATCTAGTCAAATATAACTAGCAAGATATGTATGACAGGCACGGTTTGATCCTTTAAAGCTTACCTGTGAGGAGACTGACAATGCTCCCAATTACTATTGTGACCGTAGACCCAACCAAGGGGTAAAGTACATGTGACATGGTATAAATTTTAGCAGGCCAGTCCCTTTTAATTTTAAACAGGTCATTTAAATTAAGTAATCGTATTTGTTTTCATTATTACTTATAGTTCAGTATTAATGTAGTTATGGCTAATAATTTATTAGCTATAACTATACTAAGGTATGTATAATTTGTCACGATAATAATTAGTATGGATTGAAAAGCAATAATATTACAAGTCATCCAAAGGAGCATCACGCATCATTGATTGACGGGCTAGTGCTTGAGTAAGATTAACCCGAGCTAAGGTTTCTTCTGAGCAATTACTTATTTCAAAATTCAATGTCATCGGCGCCTTCTTGTAAAATAATCCTCCAATAGCAACCCAGAAGGTAAGAATGTGAGCTACGATCATGCCAATGATGGCTCCCTAAATAAAAACAATTAAAGATTAAATTACACTATTTGATAGCAGAATTGCTTGTCGCGTATAAATTAAGGGTTAAATGTAAAATTGCTATATAGTCATAAAAGTAACCTTAGAATTAACGAACGGGAAGAGGATTCCAACTAAGAAAATTCCTAACAATGGACCAGCTACTGCACCATTGACAACTATAGCAGCTTGAAGGACACCACCCAAATTACTGGCCACAAAGCCCATTGCAATCGTAAGCAGACCATAACCAAAACCTTGAACAATGAAAAATTGCATTTGGCATATTAAATTATATTCAAATCAATGTATGGTATTTTTCTTTGTTACTAATTCATTGGAATATTCTATTGAAAAATGTCAGTGACAATTATGTTTTCGGATCGTTCTGTAATGGTAATAATTATTGTAAAAATATTTGCATGTCTATCCAGCATTAGTTCATTACGAACCATGACGAGTGTAATTCAGCAAAAAAATCATGCTTTTCTTGCTGCTAAAGGGTCGTATTTGATTATAGCAGTATGAATAATGAGATCCCCGATCCACTGTCAAATTTAATTTGTATAGCGAACAAGTGACTAGCTTTAAACTGGTTAGACGTCGTCAGTAGAAGTCGTAATGTATTTACGAGGAACAAGTAAGTAATAATGGCTCTAGTGCAAACTACAATCTCATGTCATTTTTGATTTTACACATATGTACATAATAAACTTGTACTTGAACCCGATTTTATATTCATCCAAAAGTATCTCCAATGTTAAAACATTTAAACCAGTGCACGCAACGCTAATTAAAAAGAAACCAGACCAGACAGTGAGCTATCAAAATTCAAAAATGAATGAAATCCATTGTTTTTCCTTATATCATCATTCACCATGAAAAGGGGAAAAATATGAACGTTTTTCACTCAGAGTGGTTCCCACTCAGGAACTCGATTCATACGGATGGCAAACATGCCATCCGTATCTAGTTGAATGGACAAGGGAAAACATACAATGAATACGATTGCGTGTATGTATTTAGTCTGTTATATAGTCACACCTGTAAATGTCATGTTGATTATATAATTCTAAGCATAATAGCTGCTTATCTAACTAGTAAGTCTTCAATGAGAAAGGGAAATGTATCACACTACTCAAAAAGTTGTTTTAGTTTTGGAAGGATTTCGTAATTAAAATTTAACTTGTGTAAGCTGAAGTATATACCAGGATTTAATAGAGTCGAGTTAGGGACGGTAATAAGCAGATGAGGAGACCAACATTACAAAACACAATATCAGTCGGAGATAACGTTATACTATTCAGCGTATAATTATGTAAGTACCTATGTATAATATTATACCAAATGTAATGTAAGAAAATGAAATGTTTTGAATACTTTTTTACTAACTTTACATTCTCTACAAACTAAAGCTAAATACATTAATTTACTTTCAGTTCCAGATCCAAGTGTCAATGCGTAGACAAAATATTTATACCTTTACTGGGAGCAAAAAGAAAAATACAAACCTATTATTTTTGTAACGATTCCTTGACGGGCTTCTGTCATATTTTTAAAAAAGCTGATATTCTTGAGGAAATCCTAAACAACACAAAACACCCAGACATAATTGGATATATAGTTCAATTATACTTTTATATTATGTTAATAAACCTTATCATCATAATCATCTTATTTCCATTAGGTCGGCATCATAATCACGTTCCCGAGGCTCGGAGCAAAAATGAACCTAACACAACTCTTGCAATACTTCCCTTTAAAAGTGGTACTTACTTTGGTTGTTAGAATAATTTGGAGCAGTACCAGTACATATTTCATAAACAATCAAGTTGCGCCAAATTAATTTTTGCTCACCAAGCTGAGGTCACCATTTTTCACAACTTCAAATGGTTTGAACAAATACTATAGTCACTATCCACTCTGGTTTAAGAAATGGAACTTCTTGCCGGAAACTGTGGGTTGAAAAGTGAATACTAAATTGGGCGTAGGAATTATTTATTTACGGTAGTATCATACCTCCCATGTGCAAGCTGCTAGAGAGTTGACTCCGGAAGATATTGTACTGAATAAATGATAGTAAGAAGCCATCAGGATAGTATGGAACCGTATCACCATGGATGAGAAGTGAGCACAAGAAAACATAAAATTCATTATTAGTATTCATGCTATATTATTCACAAAATTCAAGATTATGCAAGATATGACACAATATCAGTAGTAGCAATGTGCCATGTGTACCTATGTACATATGTACATTCGTTCAAACTTAAAATTTTGCAAGTATCAAAGTTCTGTGCGTCTTCTTAAAAGTTATCGTGGCAAGTATAATACTACTCTGTACATACACACAGAATGCAACACGCAAAACAATTGCCTACCATCGTACCTCGTTAAGCTATGTAGAATGTAGGAGAATATTATCTACAATGTCGAATTCTAACGAATTTAAGGCACCATGTAGCTTCTGGCTCTATGAGACGATTTTAAATTCAATACGCATCAGCCCCGTCGAAGTGATAAAGATCAAAGAAACTGACGAAAATATTGTTCACGCGATACGTTTTTTGCTTCGCGGTTCGACCCAAGGCTAGCGGATAGTGTTTTTCTCCTTTTTTATTCCAATTAATTTAAATGAAGACGTTATTATAGTGTGTACCT
>JAAXYX010002312.1:0-18035 GCA_036851915.1 Ptenothrix huangshanensis
TCTGTTACCTGTGCATTGCAACTGCAAATGCAAACAACCTTTAGTGTACATAAACGTATCAATGAATAAATTAAAGATGCCTTTCAGTCTTGCCTTGCTCAATCCTCAATCCTTGGTCACATTACTGACACAATGCCCAACTTTTACCCGCAACTGGCACATTGCAGCGCATTCCCATGCGACCAGCATAAACATCGCACTTGAACTTGACACCCGTACATCTCTTCACTTGATTGCACAACGTCGCATCTGTACACGGGCCACTCTTTCTCATTACTTTACTTTACATCACCGATGTAAATTCACACTAACGATAAGTACGTGCATCAAAACAAGTTTATTTTGTAAATGCAAAATGTTATTGGTGATTCTTGGCTTATTTGTAATCAGTATTGAGCATAATCTTTCCTCTCGCGAATAATGAACCTTGGCTATCCTCTTAATGCAAGCACAAAGCAAGGCTGTGTTTCGGCACATGCACACAGCCTTAATTATAAAGCTGGCTTTGGGAAATAATTATTTATACACTGGAGTAGTTTCGGTGTTGCGCATAATAAATATGAACAAGTACGGGAGACAGTACAGGGATAGAGGTGGAAGCGGATGGCTAATAAACACATGATGACTATAGAGGTGAGCAAGCGTTGCTATTTTTGAGTCAAAAATAGAACTTGCCTTCGTCCTCCTCACCTCTCCAAGAGCAACACTACTTTTATTATGCCTGTACCTAAAATCCGATGTCTTATGTTGTGTCAGCCGTGGCTAACACAACAACAACTACTGGGTATGCCCCGCTTATCTTCCACAATAATTAACAAGTAGGCAAGTCATGTCATCTCAGACTTAACACCAAAACACAAACGTTGAGTTAGCGCTCAAAAACGATGACTACTAGAGCAAAAGTGCTGCGGAGAAACAATACGAGGAACAAGTATGTACAAGTCGCCTGCCAACAATACCAAAATAAGAGCATGTGCTGTAAACAGTGTAAACTAATGCAACCAACGAAGATACAAAACGTTCCGACTTCGATTCTGTAATTAATATTTATAGAGAGAAAAGACAAACAAGGCGTGATCAAGATTGAGATTGTTGTAGCATAGGGAATTAGATAAGACGAATTTAGATAATCACTCAGGCGCAAAAGTGCGGTAAATTGGCGAATGTTTCTTATCTGATTCATCGAATGAATCAATGTGGGGAAAGGGCGCATTGGATTTTGAGAGTAAAGTTTGAGGACGAGGCCTAGAGACTTGGATTCCCTGCCGTTTGCCCGTGTACGAGCACTTACAAGACAGACAGCTTGGGATGGAGGCGATGTACGGCAATGTGGATCTGTGTCGTTTCTCTGGTCCACATCCCACTCAAATGAATTCTGAAGAAACGAGGAATGCCGGGCATATTTGATTGGAAGAGTAGCACACGCTGAAAGGTGCTTGTTCATGACGCATCTTCCACGGATTTATTCTCATTCTCGCTTCTCCTCTTCAGTCACGTGGCGTCATGTTCACGGAACCAAGCAAAAAAGTTGTATTTATAAAAAATCCTCAAGCCAAGAAACTCCGAGTGGTACGCGAGTAGAAATTACAAATGGCCCAAACCCAACATGACTCTCACTCATAGTAACTTTTTCATGTTGTGTGTTTGAAAAGCAATAATTATGCGCCATTTGCATTGGCGTAGATGGAACTAGAAAGGGGCAGTGGAGGGACGTAGAGACAGATGATGACACTGAGCGCGTGTGTTTAATGCAAAGATTGATAACAATGAGCACGATTCTATGTAGCTACGAAATCATTTACGGCTGAGAGTAATTATTGGCAAAGTCCAGTCACTGATCGTTACATGCCTCTCAGTTTTGAGTGACACTTGCCCTCCTGCCGTGAAAGTGTCGCATAGCGTGGCTTGTTCTCACAGGTACATTTGTCATCGGAGCAGTTTCAAAGATTTTGTGCAAACAACACAAGACGAGACAAGACATGATCACACAATCACACTTGTCTGCGTGCATGACGCTTGACAACGATAGCCTGTTGACACAAGCTCGAGACACCCGCATCAATCCCTTCATCATCCGATGGCTCGCTTATGCAAATAACTCCACGTTATCTTTCTCCCCCGAATCCACATGCATCGTTTGAAGTTTTCTTGGAATTACATTGGAGTGTATTGCATTGAAGAAGAAGTTGGATTTGCACAAGATTTGTGGTGGAGGTGAAGGAGAAGGGTTTGGATTCAAGTATGTGTGATGAACTGCTGGTGATGAGAGCGGGGAGAAGCAGAGGGAAGGCAGTTGGAGTTGGAGAGCCATGCTTTGTCGGAGTGTCTCATTTATTTTTAGCGTGGGATGAGTCGGAGAAAAGGCTGAGCAGCTCAAGTACCATGCCAAGACGTGGAAGAAGTGGCAACGACTACGAAAAGCTCCAGTCACCACCATTGCCCTTTACACTGGCACAGCAGTTGCGAACTTTTCTAGCTCAACATCCGCGTCACTCCAACAACTCCTTCCTTAGCTCCTCATTTACTCAGTCAGTCCCAAAGAGTACACCCTCGAGTCGCAACCACGACAACAATACTATTTTCTGTCCTCCCGCTCCCAATTCCTCTTTATTTTTTCCAAAAATAGGAGTGCGAATTAAAGGTGCCTTGACTAAGAAAGTAATTTATAATTAATAGATACTTTCGGACCGAATAGAATGTGAAAGTATATCAAAGTGCAATAATCAGTGAGTGTTGTTTCTTCAAACGTCAGCTTTGTGTTGCAGATTGAGACTGCGGTGACAAGGCGATGCTGCTCGGTGCATAAGAAAGGGAAATAATTATTAGCGATTGCCAATGTACTTGTAGTGTTTTAGTCAAGTAAAGGTGTTGTGTCGTGCATAGCTGTGAGAGTAAATGAAAGTGAAAGAAACGTTTGGGAACGTTCACATAACAACAACACCAGCAACAACGGAGGAGCCATGAGTAACAACAACAGCAGCAATGGCGAGGACACTTCTCCCGCAAATAACAGGTCCACGTTACAAAACCAAAACGAGGTCAACGATGAAAACGAGTACGACCGCATGGTAGAAAAATGCAGTCGCTTGGAAGCTCAGGTAAGGCGATTCTTCATCCACTCAAGCGTTACAATTAATTATGTCCACTCCACTGATATGCTGCGACCACCCGAATGCCACTGTGGAGTATTGGAGCAATAAGTGAGCTTCTCTTGGATCACTGTAGCCAAACTTAATCATTGCTTGCCGTCATTCGACATCATTGTTATATATATTTACAAATAGAACCAATGAGTAAATTGAGAACTTCCATAGCTTCGAGGTAAAAGGGGTTTACCGCAAATACTAAGGAATTGAGCTGGGAATGGTTGGCAGGTGTCGGCGTTGAAGGAAGTGTCGCTGCTGAGGAAGAATCTGCTGGACCTCCGGGAGAAGGAAGCGAAAGACCTAATCGGGAAGCTGAAGGCGTTCGAGGCGGTGGTGGAGGAGGAGCGTGAATGCCGAAATGAATTGACGCTGCGTATGGAGGAAGCGGAAGTGAGGTGCGTGGAATTGACGGCGAAGCTGAAGGTGAATGCGGAAAAGGCGACGGCGATGCGCGCGAATTACGAGGAGAAGCTGAGTCAACTGGCGCGGGAGCTGAAGAAGAGCGACGAGGACTTCCACAAACGAACGGACGAGTTGAACGACAGCGAACTGCGCAACATTGACCTGAACACGCGGCTGGACGACTGCAACCAACTGATCGTGGACAACAACGTCGAACTGACAAGACTGCGCGAGGAGATGCAGGTCGTCTCCGAGAGAAACCGCGTCTTCTCCTACCAAATCAATTTGCTCAACACGCTCTTCAGCGAGACCGAGGGAACCCCCATTGATTTTGACAGAATTCGTGCTATCGGTGATATTGTTAGGCAAGCACTCACAGCCCTTTCCATTAACCTCACTAACCTCAGGCCGTTTAAAGAGTAGTCACAACCTCACAACGACAACCTTTTTAACTGCTTTCAGAGAGTCGCACAGTCAGAATCAGTCGTTGTTGGGTGAGGGCACTGGAGAAAGACCAAGTTGCACTCTCAGTCCCACTTCCACCGAGAACCCAGCGAATCCTCCGCCGTCAAGACGGACGTCCATCGACTACGCGAGCATCATCGACCACATTGACGTGGACAAGTACACCGCAGATATTCCAGGTGAGCCACTCTTTCCCCCTTCCTTTATGTGTCTGTGTTGACCATTGCTAACCTGGTGAATATGCTTTGCTTCGTGTCAACGCCTGCTGCAAAGGCGAGGAAAGTTGCTACAAGAAAGTGGCTACGATCCACGGACCCCAGTTGGTGCTGAGCGTGAGTCAAACGTTCATCAAACTCAAAGACTTGATTCTGGAGAAGAAGTCGCTGCAGCGGGAAATCGAGTCTTTGAAGCAACTGCACGTTAAGCTTGAATCAAAGGTGGACAGGCAAGAGCGACGACTGTTCAGCGTCACCTCGGAATTAAATAAAACTTGGAACTTGGTGGCCAAACTAAAAATGCAGCATGACAAGCTGCACAACTCGGAGGCAGTGTTGAAGTAAGTAATATAAGCAAAGTGCTGCTTAACTAATCCCACCTTGGTTTTCTCTGAGTGGCTTTCTCTAATCGGGTCATGTCTCCAGGTACGAGCTCCACGAAAAGCGCAAATTGCTGGAAAGGTTAAAAACGGAGTTGTCCGTCTCGCGTCAGCAGTGGGCGAAAGTGCGTCAGAAGAACAACGAATCGGAGTTGATGTGTCAGCGAATGCGTGCTGAATTCGCGCGCCGACGACAGCCTTTGTCTCAGCTCTCGTCTTCACAGGAAAGCGGGGCTTTCTCCCAGGCGTCGCCGTCGCCGTGTTCGTCGTCTAACGAAGACGAAGACGTGGAGAGGGAGGAGAGGCCAGCTGCTCCGGTTCCCACGGACTCTCACGAGAACGTGCATAACGAGAATGAAGACAACGACCCGGACCACTCTGGAGTGGAGGAGGAGGAGGAGGTGCAGGACTACGATGAGGTGGAGCTGGAAGTGGATCCTCTGGACGAGTTGGTGTCCGACTTGGTCGAGGAAATAGAAGCAGTGGCATCTGCAGAGGACGCCACTCTTGCCAGCGACACTCCCCTCGACGGTAAGACTTTCCTCTCATGCATTCCTACCCATGTCCTCACTGTGCTCCACTCATCAGCGTCTCATTGCCCTTTTGCTTCCAGACGACATCTTCCTAAGGAATCGAGCGAACAGACTTCGGCGACTTGAAGATGCAAGTCGAGTCTTGTACTCGCGTTTGATGGCCACCACGGTCCAAAGTTCAGCTTTGGCTTCCCGTCTGGCTCAGCTCCACGACCACTACGGCTCACATGACGGGGCGCCACCAGGATCCGAGTCATTTGAGTGTAAGCTGATATTTCCTTCCTTCCTTTATATTTCATGAAGCAACTCCAGGGTCAAAGAGCATTTCCCTGACTAGTACTGCCTTGTGCATACAGATGACGAAGTTACGATGGAGACGACGAGCTCAGCAGACGTGGCGTACGCAAGTGTGCTGCAAAACGCCAACAGCACGGCGGCTGACGACACTGAGATCGACAGTCAATTCGAAGACACTCCAGCCAGCGTGAATCACAGCAACAATCTGCACAACTCCAACACTCTGCTGTCGGGCAGTGTGGAGATGATCCCCGAAGACATGCCGACCCTTAACTCGGAATTCCAAGACGTGACCACGATGAATCCTACCACCACTGTCTTCATCGGCGGCCACGTGACCAACAACGTCAACTCCAACGCCAGTCACCTCAGCATCCCAGTCGTGACCATGACACAGAATGCCGAAGCACTTCTCATCAACGTCGACATGGACGATCAGCAGATTGCGGCAGAGTTGGCGGTGGCCAGGCCAGCCAGTCCGTCTCCATTGCTCCTTCTTTCCACCCCAACGATGACGGCAACGCAAGTATTGACCGCCAGCGACGACGCCATCGAACACCAGCAGTCGACAGATACAGCTGACGCCAACTGCCTCAGCCGGCTGATAATCCAGCAAGTACCGAAACGACTGGAGATACTGAAACAAGAGAACTGCTCCATCAAAGACCGGGAGCAACAATTAAGACTGGAGATGGAAGAGCAAAGGAAGCGAATGGAACGCCTGGAAGAGGAGAATCAAAACATGAACGAACGTCTTCAGCAAGAAATCCAGTCCAAGGAAGCTGCCATCGCTTCTCTTCAGAATGACGTCGCTGATCTCATCTCAAATTTACAAACGTAATGCGCGAGCCTGTTTTTTTATTGTAGCTATGTACAGATAAGGCTGAACTTACACCAACGTAATGCAATATACAACTACAGTGTACTAAAAATACTTACTAAATATTTCAGGCAAAAGCAAACTCTGTCCAAGTTTGTGAAGACGTATTTGGAAGAAAAGTCTGACTTGGAATCGCCCCAGCCAACGCAACCTTCTCCGCCTCACTCACACAAACGGTGCCCCAAATGTGACAAAAAATTTTCAGTTTGGAGTCGCAGGAAGCACCAATGTAGCATTTGCAAACTAAACTTTTGTCGAGACTGCACGCAATCAGTAACCAAATCGTCCGGTGATCCAGGCACGAGTCAAACTTCCACGTAAGTCTCTCTTTCCATACGCTCACTTCAACTCATTAATTACTCCGGAAATAACAACAGAAAGGATAACTTAGGTTTTGATTTTACAGAACGACGAAGAGAAATTGTTGCAGTAATTGCCATGATCGCAGAACTCTTTTGGAGACAACGGCTCAGTCACTTTTGTAAACCTTCGTATGATCATAATGACAATGCTAAGCCTTCGAGAGTGCCGTAACAGTAATACTAAAATTACCAATATTGAATATTGTAATTCCGTCACTTGCTACTTGTGCCATTTCAAATGGATTGCCTTCGCCATCGCCCTCATTCTATTTCCCTAATAAAACTGTTTCAAATACTCGCACTGCTTGAGTTCCATTCGATTATATTCATTCACAAATCAACTGGATGTACACATTATGGCCATCATGTTATGGGTCAAATGATTTATTCCACGTAAGAATAGAACAGCGTAAGACACCGAAACAGCAAAGAAAATAAACACGGATTAGTGGGCATTATTAGTACGGTAATGAAAGATAAAAGAGGAAACACGTTGTATACCATTACAAATGTACAATACGCATAACCGTTTGATAATGGAAAAAATCAGACTGAATTTACACTGGCTTCTAGTTGATTCTGTATTGTGTAAGGTTTATTGAAAGAGTTATGATTACACTGCCCTAGAGAAGAACGTTGGTTGTGAATCTTAGATTTAGATAACATAGGTAGGTGATACGACGTGTAAAATAAATGTTACATAGTAAGTTCCATTATTGCGTTGACAATATCATTGTCGGTCTTCTTTAGAGCTTTCACAGCTCTGGCTCTGGAGACGTTCGCCTGACTCATAACAAGTTCTATGTCTTTCTCTTCCACGCCCGATGCGTCCACCTCTTCGTCATCTTCTTCCTCTGGAATCGTGCTCTGCAGCGTCTTCGACAACTGAGTTTCAGCCACCGATGGCACCTCAGGGGCCTAGACACACAACACAAATGCCATTTCAAAATATGCAATTACCTATAGATTTTGTGCTCCCCAGCACACAAATGAAATGTTTAGTCATGGAATGAATAGGAATATGATATTTGGCAAAACCATGACAAAGAGAAATGAATACAAGTACCTTAAATTTCTCCGCCGCTGCCATTTGAGCCTGTTGACTTAAGTCTTCAATCTTGGCTTCTCCGAAAACGATGTAAGTGTCGGAAGCAGGGTTTTTGTAGACATCAGGTTTAGTAATTACAAAAAGAATATTCTTGGACTTCCTGATTGTCACACGATTCACTCCAGTAATCTACAATTACCATACAATTACCATGCAATTAATCAAGAGTTGATTGTAGAAAATCAAAAAAATGATTACACTGAGACAGATACATTGGCCGTAAGTGGGATGGAAGAACTCACTTGTTTAAGACCAAGTTTCGACATGATTTTCCTAGCCTTCTTCTCGCCTCGGCTTTGTTTAACCTTGCTAACAGCATCATCATTTCCAAGTCCCTGTAATTACAACATTCAACTTCAAAATTAGCTCAGATACACAACCAAACAAATGGTTCATACAAACGAATGACGAATGAAGTGAATTGGACTGCCAACTGAAACATACTCAATATTTTGTTTCGAAATTCCATCACGCATGCAGTTTGTATATTGACGAATTTCAAATTTGCCGGAACCAAATTGCAACACCATAAACCAACGCAAGCATATAATTTGAAGCCGCTTTCCATTTACAATTTCATAAATTGGAAATTATGATCAGTATTTAAAATACAGAGATGAAAGAGACGACTTACAGGGATAACATCCTTTTCTGCGGATGCACCGGCATCTCCGGCCATGCTGTCCTCCAAATCAGGCATGTCGGAGCCATCGGATTCAGAGTCAGTTCCGGATTGAGATCCCAATTCCTCGGCGTTTTTCTCTTCAACTTTGGCCATTTCAGCTTTCTTGCCGATTGCTACCATTACAAAATGAGGAGCAAAATTCTAAAAACACTTGCACCACGAGTCACAAACCGAAATTCCGAAAACAAATTGGAATTGGAATTTGAACGGATACGACAGCGATGATGACGAAAAAGGGCAAAGATGCGAGTGCACGAGACGAGACGGAGAATAAAGGAACACGCCGTTGCTCGATCGAGGCAGAGGCAGTAAGACGAAAGTAGCGTGTGCAAATGACGTCGCGTGCTCTTCCGCACACATGCAGCTTCGAAAACGACTGCCCCTCACAGGAAATCCTCGGCAGATGCTCCCTCGTCGTCGAAGCTTCCAGGCACTCACGCATGGCCGAGTCTCGATCAGCGCTTTCCCCATTCGTCCACCAAAGCCCCATCTGACATTTTTTTCCCACCACGCGCCAATTTCAACCTTGCCAATTATTCCTCCCAAGGGCTCACTCACGGATTACTTGCCCTTTTTAATTCCCAATTACTTTTCATTTATAGTAACGTCAAACGTAGTTAGCTAATCATGCTGCGTTCCACTTGCGCTCCTTCCAACAACAAATCCAACCAAATGTGAATGGTGGCATTTCTCCTTGAAATGTGGGCTGATGGGCGATACACAAACAACCCAAGGAAACTACACATTTCTGATTCACTTATAGTACAATCCACTATTGACTATTCACTACGCAAATCATAATGAGAACATTGAATAACATTGAACATCGATCGCTATAATATAATTTATTGCAATTTACAACTACAAGTTTAAGTTTAGTGTGTAAAGCAAAAACTAACTAATCTCCCATGTATTTAATGCTAGTCAACTACTGACCACGATTGACGATGTTACATAGTTGTATGTGATGTGCTACACTCAACAGTTTTCAGTTTCTCTTCTAAACTATGAAATATTGATAGTTACAGAGCTACTCATCTCGTCCACTCGTGTGCTTGCGTTGCGTCAATTAACCTTACACACTCCTATCAAAATTACCACTAATCAATATCACTTCTTTCTCATTCTCGTGCTGTAATTAATTACACTAAATTTATTGTTGATTGTTAGCAGTGTTGGGAATGAGGAGTTTTTAAATTACTGCCCTTTATAAATTGTAAATTGCTCAAACTATTCGTTTGATGGTCACATCTCTAGATTTAAAAATACTGAAAATACACTTGACATGGTCCATAACACAAAAAAAGAATCAGTAATAATAGCACAAGCAAACAGAAGTCGAAAGTGGGTATCGTTTTCATTCCATCATTTCACATTCTACATTTAATACGCTTCGAAGCGCGCACCTTTCATGAGGGATGTTGCAATGTGCAATTAATCACTAATTACCAACTACTGGAATTCAGAATTAGAATCAGCACAAAGTAAGCAGTCTATTGTCTGTGTACATACAACATCAAACATAATATGTAATACAATTAATAGTTCACCGTACCAGTTCAGTTTCAATCATGTTATATTAGTTGTTAGTCTACGTACAATGTACGGACACCCAGTTAGTCGACACTTGCTAGGAGGTAGAGGAAGAGTCTACGTAGAAACACTTTAAAGCGTATTTGTTTTATTTGTCGTTCTCTTTCTCATTTGTGACGGTCTTTTTGACTTTAAAATCAACAGTTGATAATTAATTGTTGATTGTTGATACTCAACTATCAGTTATTGATTAGTGATTTTACAAGTATTGATATTAGCGTCAGTCATCAATCTTTAAAATTTCTAATTAAATAAGTAAAAGCGATTGCATTACAGACGTTGTCTGTAATAGTAATTGTCGTTTGATCCTTTTCGTTTGATTTTGAGTGGCTGTAACTGTAATTTTGAGTTATGTGGTTAGTTTGAACCTGTTAGCAGTTTATCAATCGTATCCGAATAAGTCGTGTTGAACCGGACTTTGTACGTGTCTGCTAGACGTAAAATAGAAATTATCAAGTATGTTGGGATAGAATGAAATGTTGAATGTGAAGTTGTTAACCTTTTCGCATTGTAGGGCCACATCGTTGTTTGTGTTTGTCTTACTGTAACAACGGTACATCAAATGTAAAGAATTTAAAAGATTTGATTTATCATATATTATCTTGGGATGCACTGTCCGATTTCCAAATGAAAAATCCCTACTTAAATTCTGAAACGTCAAACTGAACGGGTGTGGATGTTGACAGTGCAATACAAATACCTACAAACTAACCATTTGATTAACTTCCTTCGACGTTAGAAGAAGCAATTAGTACTTAGTTATTAGTGTCCAACACCTACTCTTTACTTTCTGTCCTTTATTTTCAAGTTGTGACTTTTCGCTTGTGTTAAATTTCAATCGCTTCCCTCTCAATGGACAAAGTAATCATTTATTTTCCTTGTAGCAGGTTGAAAACCAGCAGTTGATATTACATTGTGCCATATTCTCATTTGACGTAAGAATTAAATATTACATTCATTTGAAAATAATCTATAAGAATACGACGTATGAAGATTACTATGACATGCATGCTTTACAGACTTTTGAATCGTTGGTCATGTCACATGCCGGATTCATTTGTTTGAATGGACGTCACTATAAATGAATGCGAAGTAGCATCATAAGGATAATGTGTAAACATGTGTTTGTGTATTCATTAGTAATCGATGTGGGGGAAATACTGACAAGCAATACTCTGGAATCTGGAATATAATCGTTTGCGTGAATTGTGAGCAGTTAAAGTCAAGAAGAGATTTTTACACCGCCATAAAATAAGGATTAGAGTACTGTGTGGTGGTGTTGTCTCTCGTGTTCTTGTTTGCTATGCCAGTTGCGCATTTTGTGATTGAGTGATGGCTGCATCAGGATAAATGCAATAGACACCCCAATCTGCGAGTTCTCGGTTGACGGTTGGGATCGGCAAATCCTGGAGCATCCCCAAAAGTCAGCGCTGTCAGCAATAAAAGGTAACTCAGTTTTCATTTTAGGCTAATGATGTAACTTGTTTGCGATAAGTGATAGGTAATTAAAGACATGATGAAGATGAATTGTCGTTGATGCGGAGTGTTGTTGTCGGTGCTAATTGATTGTTGGTTCATATTGCAGGGTTGTGCGTGGATTGCGGATGATGCAAAGCTGTTTTTGTCAATTGAGTTGAAATACTTATTTGTTCATCAGCCATGGAACCTCACGAAGTTTACCCTCCTTCTGAAGATGTACTGCTCGGAATGCCAGACGGCAGTTACTTGTCACCCGTTCGAAGATTTTTTTGTCTTTTGGCAACTTTTGACTTCCTCTTTACAGTTTTGCTGTGGACGCTGTGTGTCATTCTGGTAATTAACCTACAAGCATAATTCTTTCAACTTGATCTTTTGTCAGTTATCATGCACACCACGTTTGTGATATAAAAGTTTGATTTGGCTGTTGGTTGTTTCCGTTTAGATAAAAAACCCATACGACTCAATAACACAAGCGTTAGAAGCAGAAGTTTTGAAATATAGTCTGTACTCTAGTATTTTTGACATTGTGGTAAGTTTTCGCTGTGTAATATGATAGAAGCTCCGACGATATGTAATTAATAATGACACTCATAAAAATACTAGAAATGGGGGAATGAGTGTGAATTTATTTGGCGTGTGTTTAGATGTGTGCTGGATGTCGTTTTACCATTCTCATTCTATTTTACGCGTTACTGCGATGTCATCATTGGTTTCCTGTTGCTGTAAGTTGTACAAATGGCATCGTAATTCCGTGCTGCATTTCAAACAATCTGTGCTAATAATTTTATTTTTTGTACTTGACACTTGACATTATTCACAAATTTCTTTTTCAGTTCACTACAACAGTGACGTGTTGCTTCCTGCTCGTCAAGACGTTCCTGTTCGACGTAAGTTAATTCCATGTGACTCGATCTTGTTTATTGTTGTGTTGTTTGGTAGGATTCGGAGGAATGAAAGCTGTCAACATGATCCAGTCTGTTTTAGTCGCATACGTTGTGACATGCGAATGCAGTGTATGCTGGAGAATGAACTGTTGTACCTAATTTACTTTCACTTTGATTGTATGTACCATTTTGGTGTTTGGCGAATGTTGACCTTTGACATGTAAAGTGGAACCAGTTTAGCAACGCCACGTATCCGGTCATGTTAGTCTTAAGCAGCTTCATCTTGTCGTGGTCCGAAGCTTGGTTCTTGGACTTTCGGGTCGTTCCCCAGGAGAGACAAGCGGCCATGTATTTATCTCGTAAGAATATCTAACCAATTTTTTTCTTCTTCCCTCTCTCTTTCACGTCTTTGTAATTATTCTCTTTCGTCAATTTATTGTACGATTTTTATACATTTTTTGTTCAATACAAAAACGTATCTACCTATTCGACATTTGCACACCGTAGTGTGCGTTAGGACGCACTTGATTTTGTTATTTGACCTCTGAACGTTGTTGTTGCAGCATTCAATCTGCTTTTCTTGTCTTTGGCTGTAAACAACTTGTATTTTCCCATGTAGTTAGCTAAAACTATTGTAATTACGTAAATTCTGTTTTGCTGTGGCACTGAGTGAAGAGAGCTAAATAAGAATCAGTTTCTCTCCAATTTACGGTACCCCAATCCCAATCCAACGCACCAATTATTTTACATTTTTATCTTGTTATTTGTGTATCATTAAAATTCAGTAGTTCGGTTTGCAAGGGCATTCGTTCGTTTCCTTAGTTATAGATATAGTTGGTGTGACTTTAGTGAGCCTCATCCTTTAGGAAGCAGTCCTTGGAAGTCAAGATTTATTAGGGATCAATTTTTTGATAACTGCAGAGTTCACATCTGTCGTGGTGTTTGTTTACAAGTTGTGCGTCATTGACAACTTTAGTTATTCATTCTTGTGAAATACAACAAGGATTTCACATTTTGCGGAGACTATTCAAATATTTTTCTAGCGGCATGGATTCGTCAAAGTGGAGGCAGGGAACGAATATGATTGCAATCTTGAATTAATGAATACTAAAGACAATGGTGAATTTGGAAATAAAGTACACGGATGACGAAAGTAGTGAAGCATGTTTTCACTAACTAATGAAATACTCGTTTTGGTTTGTTGCGAATCGGCTAAAGGTTATCACCAAGGCTTAGGTGGAAGTCGTGGAGTAATTCCTTGGCTGAGTGAATCAGTATCTCAGATTGCGAGACAGACGCCCATTGCTCATAGCTACCCGGAGTCGATCGCAAACTTTTACTCACCCTTGGAGTCTCCAATTCATTCGGATGGGGAAATCGAAAATTCGGAAACAGAGTCAATGGAGAAAAAATTATCGAAAACTCGTGGAGACACGCCCGAAGTACTTTCTTTGTTCTTTCTCTCTTTTCTGTATCAAATTTATTTTTGGAAAGTATTTCTATTTGTTTTTTATTTCTTTTCTCGCAGGCAAAAATGTGGCTTCAACAGGGACCAATCGTTGCGGAGGAATTATTAAATCGAGTGCATTCCACGTCGTGGGTGCTAGAAAAATCTTCAGATGTCGGTGACTTTGTTCATTATCAAAAAGCCCATCATAAAATTTTCAAGATATCTGTAAGATATAAATATTGAGAGAGACTGTTATTCATTACTTGTATTACAATAAGTAACTATATTTTCAAGTAAAGTGTAAAATTGCAAGGTTTTGGGGTACTGAAATAACTATGGTCTGAATTCAACAACAGGGCATTTTACCTGTACCGCCGGAAATAGTGGTGACAGAATTGTTCCACAATATTGAGACGATGCCGGATTGGAATCCAAGTGTGATTCAGTGTCAGATTCTGCAGAAAATCGATGCCACGACGGATGTGACGTACCAAGTTAGTCGATCTGGAGGACCGGTTTCGTCCAGAGACTTTGTAACTTTAAGGCATCTGAAAACCCATCAAGACGGCTCCCAAATCTTGGCAGCAGTGTCTGTAAAGCATTCTACGAAGCCACCCAATCAACCCAAGCTTATAAGGTATGTTTTGTCTACAAGCATTTCCGGTTGAATTTCGGATTGAAAAGTATTTTTATTCAAAAATGTTTGCGGTCGCAGAGGTACAAACGGAGTTGGAGGCTGGGTTGTCAATGCTTGTTCGGGAGAGCCGAATAGAGCGGAGTATCAGTGGGTGTTAGACGTAGACTTAAGACTTCAAGGCTGGGTTCCGAAAGGAGTCGTGGATAGTGCCATGGTCGGAGCTGCTTTGGACACAATTAAGTGTCTCCGAAGGAAATTAGAATTCTTGCCCGTCAATTTAGAACCTCCTCTTGTGGCGATTGCAAACACTGTGAATGAGATTCAAGGAAGCAGCCATGATGATTCTCGCAGTAGTAACAACGTAGGTCACGTTTGATGGCTGTCCGATGCAGTGGTTGCGTCTTGGGAATCTTGTACAAACTTAGCAATTACCTACATTCAAGTCGACACTGAAATGCCAATGCCAATTCCAGCCATTACCAGTTGTATACAGCAAAGTAACTGATTCGTCAATTCAAACTCCAGTGTGCCTATTTAAGTGTAACTATAAGTTGTCCAACTGACCTGATTGTGGGGATGAAGACATCGTGTGTCATTGCGGACATGTTTTGTCCATTCCATAAGTCATTGTCGGGATTTTGAAAATTCAAGGGACTAACATTTTTTGATAGTATGTAATGCATCGCGGTTGTAGTGTTGTTGAATGTTTTTAAATCGTGTCGTAATTCCGTGTTTGTTAGATTATGATTATGTGTTCGTTATCATTCGAGTTGGCAATTGAATTGAGTCAAATTAGTTCTCAGTGCAGATATGTACGAAGAAATTAGTGAAGATTAAATGTTAAAATGCCTCCCTTCATTATTGCGAAAATTGAGTTGACGGAAGAATGAAGTTGAAGATGACGCTATTTGAGTTCCTTAACATGAAATACTTAGGCTTAGCTTTACGAATTTTCTATCAAGCAATTAACTATCTTAATCGTTGAATATACAAGAATGTGTTACTGCCGCTGTTTACAAGTCAAATTAATTATTTAGAAAACAAAACTGTGATACGGATTCCAATACAAGCTGAAAGTTATATATACATATTTTTCATCATTTTCAGCTCGAAGACGCTCTTTTTATTTATTTTTCCATCGAGCAAGGTTTTCGATTACATTCATATTTCATTTTTAATTTTCCGAAATAGGAAATAAAAATAACTTTATTTAAGATAGGCGATTACTTAATCATAATGTCGTTATCTTTAATAATTGCCTGTAATTCACAAAAAAATAATGAGCTATTGAGATGTAATTAAATAGGAGGTATATTGGAATAGTGCAACAAAGTGACAATATGTTGTAAGTTACCTGCCCACGGTCTATTTGTAGATCAATTAATTACACATTTCAGCATGTTGATAATCCTTCAGTAATTTATACGGAAGAAGAGGTAGAGTAATATATTTCTACTGATTACAATTATTACGAAATTATTTATGTAACTGGTCGAGTTTCGTTTTATAAACACGTATGTCCTTACTTATATTTATACTGTGTACGGCGTATTTTCGAACGTTTCAAAATGTTGTATTTATCCATTTACCTACGAAAATCACTAGACTTATACAATCATTGTAAACTGTAATAATGTAGTATTTTTCAAGTAATTATCAGCACCAGATTTAGTAGTGTTAGTTTTTGTAAGGCGAAACACGACAAACTGTCTGTTCTGTCCATGACAAAAAATTGCACTATTTAACTTGATTTAATTACTTGAAGTTACTTACCTATGTGTGCAAAATAATTAGCTATTAATTACCTTTTATCCTAATTAGTTTGCATTAATAGGAGGTTATGAGTCTTGTACTTGTGTAAATTGCAGGCTGCAGACGGCGATAAACAATTTTCGCGGCTGGAGATTGAACTAAAACAGCTACATACGGCTAGACAATTATTGCTTACAGTCGTATAAAATAAATAATCGATTTAATAATACATGGCTCATGCTTTTTACTCTATTTTGACATGACAGTACTTTTGCATTTGTGAGATTCATAGTTATTAAATAAATGTTCGAATAAAACCACTCATTTTCTTGCTTGAAGAATTTATTGCAGAATAATTTTATCGTTGTGTTTGGTTCAAACTCACTTGTGAAGTATCTTTTAATTTTGATAAAATAAAATCGTGATCACACTATGTGGAGACCATAAAATTAGTATTTCGTAATTAAAGTTGTTTTTTAACGATTCCAGAATATGCCTAGTTGAACGTAGAATGTGTCTCTATGGTATACAATACTATTATTGTAAATATTTAAACATATTTTATAAAAAAAACAGATCAAAAGCATAAAATTATCCGTATATATAAATGTGTTTAATTAATTTATAGTAGTAACTTGAAAAAATTAACATTGCAAAGTTTTTTGTTAAATTAAAATTGTTCACTTAACAATAATTTGCAACGTCGCAAGTAGCTCTCAACGAAGTTCGAATAAATTACGACATAATAGCGGTAAACCCATCAACGTTGTAGAGGCTCTGTATTCTGTATTATTGTAAATTTACATTTTGTATAATTTTTATTATATCGTACATAATAATTTCCATGGTGACTTTACAATATTGTAAATCTACAGCAATACAGAGGCCTTTACAACGTTGATGGGTTTACCTCTAATGTGAGCATTGTGAATCCGTGGCAATCATCATCAATGTTACTTGGAATCAGATACGAAAACAATTTATCAATTTATGAAAATAACTCGAGTATGGTTGTTTTCCAAGAAGCTCGCAAATAATAACAGTCATACATTTTTTATATTTAAAGGACGACTCGTACTGCTACCACCTTATAGAATAAATAGGAAGTGGTGAGCGTATTATTGTAACGTAGAAAGTGTCGGCAGATTGGTGGTAGCACTTTATTTGTCAAAATGGTAAAAGAGGAGCGAATTAGCGCAGCAACTTGATTTTCCGGGACATTTTTTTTGTTAAATGATACCGTTTTGTCGTGGTTGAGTACGAGTGGTGGAATCGCCGGTCTTGTTCACTGACCACGAATCGACGAAGCCTTTAAATTTTTGCTGCACCTGCTGCAAATACTGAGGAAAGGGCAAGTGCATCAGAGTTTGATAAAATGGTCGACTATATAGTCGTTGAGCTTCTTCTCTTTGGTCTTCGGTCACTGTTCTGTCATCCAGATACTGCAGATTCGGAAGCCATGAAATCACGAACAGTCTGTCAACAATGCGAATAATACCGCAAGTCAATTTGAATTCATGTTCGATATCGTTCAGGTCAACGGCAAGTATGGACATTGTAACAACTAAATGCGTCTATGAAGTAGGCTTTTTAACTTTTGACCTGTTTTTCTTGCTATAAGATGTTTTAGTTTTTACACTGTACATCATTGTTAGTATGTAGAGGTAATGCTGTAAATTACCTGTACTGCAAATACTCGTAATAGGTTCCTCCATTGAGGTAGCTGGGAGCACCGGTGTTTCCCATCAGACTTAGAAACCTCAGGTT
>JAAXYX010002313.1:0-18030 GCA_036851915.1 Ptenothrix huangshanensis
TACCGTTACAGTTGACTTTGCCTTTGCCTCTCTCAATTTATTCACGAGTCAGAGAGAAACTGGAAGAAATCATATAAGTTGGTTTACGTATATGGATATTTAGGTATATCGAAAAATATGTAGAATCGTAATTACCAAAGTAAAGTGTAGCTTTGAAAAATGTATTGCTTCTGCTATGGCCATGACTGTGGTTTAGATCCTTGTAATAATTATTACAATGACTTATGTTCTTGGTGCATATGGAATCAGACCAAGTCAGCGATGTACTCAATACCGTGATAGGTATATCTGTCGCGAGTCTGTTCTACCTATATATGTATAGCCCATTTTTTTGGGGTAAGACAAATGACCGAAATCGTTTCGTTGAGGGTGAAAACTTGGGTGAGAATTTATGAGGACTAATGGACCGTGTTTATGTTCATTAGCGTTGACACAAATTGATAAATTTTTGATGGATTTAATGACCCCACGCTTTTCAGTCATTACTTTAGTGTGATTATTGCATCACTTTTTTGCATTTCTCATTTTCCTCTGCCACGTTTTGACTTAAGGTTTTAATCTTTAACCTCTAAGCAAAGCTCATGGGTTGTGTAAACAGGCAAAGAATTTACCTGAATGTTTTTGTGTTTTTCGGGGGAATTTTTTATTCGTTTTTGTATTCGTATTCCTACATACGCTTAATGCATACTTGCATGGAGTCACATTGGGTCAAATGGCAATAAAATGATTAAGCAACCTCTGTTCGTTTACACTCGTGTTCGTTTATGAATTGAACAAATATTTTCGTGTTTAACCAAATTGTAGAACAGTGTTTTATTACCTAGTAGATAACTTATATACGGTGGAGTCTAGCGTCTCATGTATTTGTTGTTGCTTTGGCCGTTATTTTTGCTTTTGCTTTTATTTAAATTGTCTTTGTCTTTTGTGAGAGCATAAAATCATAAAAGATTAGTCACGCAGATTGGTCTGTGGATTTTTAGTTTCAATTAAATTCAATCAAATCGGAGTTGCGTTAGTTACGACAATTCAAAATCTTAAAGTTTGCACAGACACTCATACCGAGGCCAATGATTTAAGGTGACCTTTGGTATATATACGTGGTCATGGTACTATACTCCCTTTCCATTAGAATATGTATAGGGAATCTAAATAGAAAATAAAAATTCTTACCAAGTTTCCGAATCCAGAATAAAAAAAAATCTCATTTAATGTTGAGATTTGAAATCCCCTTAAATCAATTTCAGGTTTTAATTAATTCTTTTAAAAATCATTCCATAGAATCATCATAGAATATAAAATGGTAATTTGTAACTTTACATTTTTATTTGCCAAGGATTAACTCAATGGAATTCTTGTTTGTGTTCGTCTCATACAATTAATACGGCACCTACTGTAGACTAGAAGGAATAGTGTTCGGAAAAAAGTTTCGATAAGAACGAAATAACAAATGAAGACTTTTTTAATCCAAATTTCAAATTATATATTTTTAGTCTGGAGTAGGCAGCCAGGCGGGTAGGATTCGAGAGTTTTTGCCAACTTTGTCCTTTCCTTTTCCCCTTTCCTTGCCTCTTCTTCCTCGATCTATCTATCTATCACTTTCTCTCCTCATTTGGATTATATCTACATAATTATATAGTGCTTGGTATTGGCATATGGGCAGCAGCTTTATTCCTGGAGAGGAAAGATTGCGTGGAAAATCAGCGCCTTGCTCTGACAGCATTATAGAGGGAATGAGGAAGAAAGACAAGGACGAGTGTAGGCGTCTAAATAATCAGAATCAAAATCAGTATAGGAGGATAGACGGAATGGAAAAAATGATAATTAATGCATGAGAAATAATGAGATGGAAAGCTTATGGAAAACTCCCCCTTTGTCATAATTGTGAGTCGCACACTTCATAATCAGACCAAGCCATCCTCATCCTCATCCTCGTCCTCGTCCTCATCCACAATCGAGTAAAAAGATTCGGTTGGATTTGGATTTGGAACTTGGGTCCCGTCCTCCAAGCCTGTCTCCACTTCTCCTCTCATTACTATGTACGTCCACGAAGTTACTCCCTACCTTTGACATGATGCACAGAACAGAATCTTCATTCCATACATCTACTTGATTATGTTTTAATCGTGAGCTCTTAACAAGAGAATGATTGAAGCGCATCTATCTATCTATCCGACCATCCAACGACCAGGCATAGCACTGACACAAATAAATCCAACTTCATCAGCAGACTACAAGTACAAATACATCTAAGGCACTGCACACACGATAGGTACATACAGTAGGTCCACGGTAGTGTTGACAGATAGACCAGGGCCCTATTAAATACAAGTAGTGTATTATATTATACATACATATCCCCACATAGTCTCCAGCCTACTAAAGAATTCTATACTAAAAGTGAAGAGAGAGAGAGAGAGAGAGCAAGGGAAAAAATAAAAGTAGTAAAGCCAGCCGTATTTGATTTAGTTTTTAATCGTGAACCTTTGAAAGTAGCGAAAATTAAAAATAGTCTATTTGCATAATAAAGAGCTTCTTGTCCTGCATTTGCATTTTTTAAACGTGCCGTTCGGTGGTTCTTTATTCAACTTATTCTCTCATTATTCTCGACTATGGATGGAATGGAATGAAAAGCTCACTCCCAGATTCACATATCTGACGTCGGTCGAGGGCTTTGCTTATAGTTTTCCTTTCCTTTCCTTTGCTTTACTAGGTACGAACACTGTTTCCGTGTGCTATGATGTAAACCTACTGTGGATTCCTTCCCGTTTCGTTTTCTGTATTTTTCTAGCTCACTATAATCTTGTCAGTTTGATGAACCAAACAATTTTCGGGAATATATTAAATCTATGCTAAGCATGTGCATGTGTGTTTAAGGAGGTGGCGAGAAAACTTGAGCATTACTTGAATTCAATTCAACCCATTTGTAATACAGTTTATAGTATATTGAATATTACGTTGCACGGTTGATTGTCAAGTGCAAATAAAATAAAGTAAATAGCAAACTTTTTTATGTAATTTTGTGAAGGGATGAGGGACAGCTTGGGCTTTCATGAGAATCGATCAAGAATTACTGTGAACTGTGAATATGATTGAGTCGGGTGGTGATCTGTTAAAACACCAACTGTCCACGTTCTAACAGCTCTTCAACTTGTTCCAAATCCTAATTAGAATAAAAAGTAGGGAGGATGATCAAGATCTTGCTCATGTTCATGTTCTATAATATCCACAGGCTATCTACATGGAAAAGGGCTTATATTAACATATGTAAGTATTATATTATCTGCGTGTATACATGCACCGGTTCTAATTTTATGCGGAGTTTCTGAACATATACATTGAGCTGATATTCCTGTTGCTATTGCCATTGCACTTTGGATTACCGTTCGCTCCCTACTCCTTGGTTTTAACGCTGAGTACATGGCGACGGCGACACAAATCAAAATATGAGAGATGCAAGCTGCATAATCGATGAAGTGATGAGTGAGGAAGGGATCAGGATCGGAACGAGTACCAGTGCCAGTGCCCGTGCCCGTGCCAGTGCGAGGTTAAGGGATAAGGGACTAGGACACCCGCCTAATGCATTGTTGTAATAATACAATAAAAAATGTGTAGGTACTTTTGAAGAGCAGAGTGAATTTAATGCAATTCAGCTGATTTAAAATTAGTGTGTTCCTCCCGACTGGCTTTGTCTAGCCTGGTTCTGGTTCTAGGCTTGTTTCTGTTGCTGGTTCTGGTTCTGGTTCTGGTTCTAGACTTGCCTGCAGTCAATTTGAATTTGAATTGAAAATCATGTGAGAAGCGGTATCCCAAATGTAAATATGAAACGGTATAGTAGTCTAAAGTAAGGCCAAAGTATAGTAGCATATTATGGCATCCTGGCCTGGCATGGCTTGGCATCAAGAGGATTTCTGTTGTTTTCTTGTATGCAAATAAATTTGAAAATGAGACACGCTCTCATTCGAGCCCTTCAGTTGACTCTGTACATAGAGCTACGGAGCGAATAATAATATGTATGTAGGTACAAGAGAAACAACAGTACAATTAGTGTTGGGCATAGCTGGAAGTTCTTCAAAGTTCAAATCGTAATCAGTTTACTTTAGATTGTCGACACGATATAATCGTACAATACAATACAACCTTACGATGCAGTTAGGTTTATAGACTGAGAGGATTCGCAACAACCTGCCTATACGTCGTAGGTACTGTAGTACTACCCACCCCCTAACTTCCTACATATATTTGGCACAAAGCAAATTAAATGCATTGTCATAAATGCCCTGCCCTGGTTAGGGATTATGAAGGTAATTCTTGTCATCATAATGATAAAGTAAAGGACGAGCAAATGATGGTAATATTAAAATATGATCACTTTTGTGACACTTGCATTTGAAACTAAAGGGAATTAACATGAATCGTATTGATAATTTTGTAATCACCTTTCCATCGCAGAGTGTACCTGCTACTCACTCTGTGTGAGGTTGGTTAGATTTTGATTTTGAAGGAAAGGATTGAAGACTAGTAAAAGGATAGAATAGGGATACGTATAGACAGAATTACTGCAAAGTGAAACGAAATGACGCTGGTAATTTGCGGAAGAAATTGTGTATACAGTTTTTGTTTAAGTATGTAATAATGTAAATGAAGGAAGAAGATCGGAATCCGATTGGGAATTGTGACTAACAGATAATGTGAGCAGGAGGCAGAATATACTTGTACTGTAAACAGTAAACAGGTAGCTCGTGGAGGGAGATAGACATCTCGTAAGTTGTGCTTGTGCTTGTGTAGTTGTAAGCAGCCGAGAAATTATATGCTTTAGGGCAATTGTTTCCTTGGAACTGTTTGTTCCGACAATACTGCCTCCCTTTCTCTATGTTTATGATGAAGGCACATTCTCATTCTATCTCTAATTCCTCTGATCTTACCACACAATTCACATTAGGTTAGGATTGCACATGGGTCTTAGTGTGGCATCTCCCTCCTTCCACTTCCACTTGCTTTCATCTTTTCTCCCAGTCATGTTCCATTTTAAATCCTTCCCTCCACACGAATGCATAAGGCAATGAGATCCACACATCTACACCCAACTCAATCCAGTATTCAGTGCAATGTAATGTAATGCATCGCACTGCTCTCCAGATCCAGTCCAATCCATGAATCCATTCCATGATGATAACTTACAGTATTATATTACCACTCATTATGTATTAAGTACGAAGGATTTATAGCTACGGCGGTTTTCCGGTTTGTTTGCTTTTGATGCTGGAACTGGAACTGGAATAAGTTTTGGATGCGGCTGGAGGATGGTTAGAATATGTATATGGTTTTATTCTGTATTAATTGCACAACATTTATTTCATTCTTTGCTTCCGAAAGAATTCAAGCGCTGATTGAAATTCATTTAAAATTTATTATTATTAGTTCACAGAGTACCCAAGCCACGTATCTAATAGGTACTATGGTCTGGATTGGCTTGGATTGGCTTGGCATGACATTAGTTGAACATATAATGTCATATGTATTCCTCTATGCTTATGCTCCGTGTTTGCGTAACAAATAGCTGGAGGGTGGGAATGGGAAGTGGGCACTACACAGCTTCCATGTTGGATTAAATGTTATCATCGTGTCTCCTCACATTACACAAAATATATTCTGCATCGTTAATCAAACAAGAGAAAATTATGTTTACTCTTGCACTTTTATGTACGTACCTGGATTTAGCTAGGGTCTTATCTACATACGGCTGTTGCTGTTACTACGAAAACCACTATGTACTGCTCGTACTACCCTGTATATTTTCGCTTTTCTGCACTTCGGTTTCGGTTTATCTTATTTTAGATTCATGTGCGTTGCATTGCATTTGCATCGTGAATATCTATGCAGTGATCATCCCTGCATCTATGCGTGTATTACGAGTCTATGTATGTACGTTACGATATAAAGTGTAAACTAGGTAGGTTTTTGGCGTTTAATATGCACCAGTTTTTACAGGGTAGGTGTATACTTTTATTGTGTAGTACCTACATAATAATAAGTCATCGAATACTATCATGTTTTTGTGCCTAATTGCATAGGTATATGCCAGGGTCTGACTGTTGTGTTTGTACGAAATATTATAATGTTGAGCCTGCCTCGTTTCCATTTCAATATTCTATAATTATAAAGTTGATGGGTATATATATACTTAATATAGGAAAATGTGTCATATTTGTTGAATACGATGCTTTCTATTACCAAGTTTGGTTCAGAGAGATTTGGTACTATGTATGTAGATACCTTCGTAGCAAGTATTTGGCGTAGTGGACGTAGAGAGACAAAATGTTTGTTTAGGGTTCATCCTTTCATTCCGTCTACAGATATCTGTATCAGTATAGTATGGCCCAAGTTTGTTCTGCAGTCTTGCCGTTTAATACGAAAGGGAGAAGGCTAATTTGGAATTACAAAGCAGAAGTATGTATGTTACGCAGGTTTGATGGGATTAAGTGTTGCATACAAAGTACAAGGCGAAATAAATAGATGCATCTTCGTACTGCATATGGTGTATGCAAGTTTGCACTTTCGGGCAAAATTAAGGATACAAATGTAGGCACGGGGATAAGTCTGAATGTACCCCGTAACCTTTCTCCGTAGGATATTCTTTATCAGAAAATGTTGACTAGTAATCACCCGTATAAATAAGAGGGGTTCAAACTTTTTTAAATTGTGTTTAAAACCTGTGTACACTACAAAAGCTGGTGCATCTAAAGCGCCAAAAACAAAAATGCATCCTAACTGGTTAATAATTATACTAAATACCTAAAAAGTAGGTCTTCGACGTTTTTTCCTGGTTTAAGATTTTTCCGGTTTTGCAGTGTATCGTCAATGCGAGACTAATCATGAGATCACTTAAAAGTGTGTAAGTTTGTAGTATGGAAGAGTAACAGTGGCGTAATGTGACCAAAGGCAGAGTACTTGTATTTACGTACATGATACAAGTATAGGGACATGGTGCAGGACATGCAAAATAGATTGAATTGTGAGAATTTTAAAACAAGCTGCGTAGTGACTGAAAGATTAAATGTCTATCTGTTCGTCCGGTTGTTGATTGTTGATCGTTGATTGAATACTGGATGGTATGCATGACACATGTTCAAGTGTTTCCAATTGTTTATCCTCGTTTTGTGGATGCAATCTCATCCATTCAAGTTGAATGTACCTAGGTACCTATATATGTTTAGAGGTACAATTATAGAAAGTTCGTTTATAGACATAGGTATTCATATAGGTATAGTAGATGCCAGTGTTTACAGTATGGACTTCGGGTAGCAGGGCAATTGTTTGCAAAGTGATCGACCTCGGCATTAAATAGTGTAATGATGAATTTGGTGTGAAACGCTAAATTATTTGTAGGTTGCTCAACAACAATAGTGTGATATAAGCCTGCGAGTGTTGGTGCATAGGTTATACTTTACTTATGTATTCTGATAGTAGAATTGCATAGGATTGTACATTCTACGTTATAGCTCAGTGAGGGGTCCATGTTCTTCTTTCCCTACGTGTGACAGTAATCAACCTATTCACAACTGAGCTCACGTGCTACACCGAAACAGACAGTGGTTCACAGGTCCAAGGTATTTATATACACACGTACTGTAAGGTCTAGCAGGGCAAAAATTAGACGCTTGGGAATCTAGTAGTTTTTGTACTACTAGTTCTGTCAATCGATCGCGATAGGTAATATATTACCACCTATTGGCACGTTGTTTGCTTGAACACATACAAGTCCTTTTACAGTACTGTCCCCGCTTTTGTCTTCCTGCTCCCCTAAATGCTAATTTCGGTGTAGTCGAACCAAGATTGATATTGAAAAGATGCATCAAGGATCAATTGATCAACAGTGTAAAGTGCAGCTAATTAATCTATTCTTAACTCTTGTCCCCAACCAATCTCATGTACAAAGGTAAAGGTAAAGGTACAGCGATCAAAATTACATATCTATTCCGTGCTCTGCAATGCGTGCCAATGTAACTGCCAATGCGAATGATAACGATGCTATTCCGTCTCTTACACAGGTATAAGGGAATTTGCTTTAAGTTCAATTTAACTTTGAGCTCAGTTCATGCCCAGGCACCTTTTAATGAGCCAAGGCTTCAGCATCGGCTTTACTTTTACTCATTCATTCCCGCTCACTTCTCCTTTCTTTTTAAGCCATACTCAAGTGCGAGGAATGAAAAACTGGGAACTCAAATTGTCTCTAGAGCATCTTGTTCTTGTGGAGTCAAAGTCGAAGCCAAAGNGGGAATTTGCTTTAAGTTCAATTTAACTTTGAGCTCAATTCATGCCCAGGCACCTTTTAATGAGCCACGGCTTCAGCATCGGCTTTACTTTTACTCTTTCATTCCCGCTCACTCCTCCTTTCTTTTTAAGCCATACTCAAGTGCGAGGAATGAAAAACTGGGAACTCAAATTGTCTCTAGAGCATCTTGTTCTTGTGGAGTCAAAGTCGAAGCCAAAGACAAAGTTAGTTAGAACCCTAAGAATATGTAGGAAGGTACAGGTAGACTATGCAATCTCGAATATAAAATCCACAGAATCGGTTCCCTTCCCTCCCGTCTTTTAAATTTCATTTCCATATTGCTAGCTTGGAGTTACGGAACCGTTTAAAACACATTTAAATAAGGATTTAAATTCTGGATTGGAATCCCAAATTATCTCTCGTCATTGATTCCTGAATGGGACGATATATCCAAGGCGTAGGCACATACAATCTGTANTTCCCTCCCGTCTTTTAAATTTCATTTCCATATTGCTAGCTTGGAGTTACGGAACCGTTTAAAACACATTTAAATAAGGATTTAAATTCTGGATTGGAATTCCAAATTATCTCTCGTCATTGATTCCTGAATGGGACGATATATCCAAGGCGTAGGCACATAGATACAATCTGTACGAGTAGAAGAATGTATACATAGCTGAGTGCTCTGTCACCACGTGGTCTCATCTGATGAGTAAGTTTTTTTTAGTAGGAGCAATCGATCCTGTAAAACAAATGCGTAAATAGCTAGTAATTTTACGTGTGATTTTGAATGTTTGAAAATACCTATGTGATTTTCCAAGGAGTACTACTTACTTGTAGATACATACATGTAATGTTGATTCGTGTGTCGAGGAGAGGGAAAAAATGGGGTGTTTGGATTTGGATGCGATTGGAATTAAGGGAAACTTATTCATTATCATGATGTTCCTACAATCTAGCGAGTGAAAAGTTCAATCTACATCATGGGTCCTGGTTCATTCTGAACTTTTATGCATGTATGTAGGTACCTTCCTATAAGTTTGTAAGTGGCTTGATACATGAGTAAATCCTTTTTTACTTTCACCCTCACATGCTGCCATACGCATAGAATGGGCATAATGTATATGTAGTTCAAATTGCCTAATAGGTCTTTAAGCCCGTGGCGGTGGCATACTACACGGCATTGCTACATACAACATATAGCCCACGCGATTAATAATGACACTATTAATTTAACTACAGCTAAAACTATCAACTATCAACGTGTATCAACCTGCCCATATTAAATTCCCTTCTCTCAATTCTTTCCTGTTTAAAATGCGTATGTAAGTATGTACATATGTACTTAATTATATAGTCTTCGGGAAGGTACCTCTGGCATTGGTTCTGGTTGGTTCTAGTCTTGGCTTTAAGCACGACTTAACTTTGTAAAAGTAATGGTGTACACCTATAGTGAACACGTGAGATGAGGGAGCACATATGCACCTTCAAAGTAGGTACATTATCTCCCTACACTATAGACTGGGGCTGTATACTATAGTATGTTCTCAGGTACTTATACTTACACCACATGAGCTCGGTATTTGTTTAGGGAGCACATGTGCTGTACATAATAAGTGGTGACTGTGAGCCTTTGAACTATCTGTGAAGCAGTGAGGACGAGAAGGACGAGGACGCCTCGGATAGGAAAGGAAAGGAGCAGAGTTTTAAAGTTGGAGTGTGATTAGGGGGTGCTACTTCATTTATATGCAAATGAGACCCATCTTGAAATATTAATGCGTCTTTTCGAGAACATTGTAGGTTCGAGCTGTTTCTAGAGTTGTTGTACTCCTGCTATTTATTTCTATAGGTAGTGTGTGTTCCTGCTGTACATAGAACCCGGGTAGAATCATAGCATGGCTTATGGGGTTGTCTTTGCCGTTGTCGTTGTCGTTGTCATTGCCATTGCCTTTGTCTTTGTCTACCAGTGTAGACTCCGATTAGGTCGATTTCCTAGTAGCACTTCACTCAAACTCTTCCATCTGTATTCTTCCCAAGTGATTCAAATAGATTCTGTACAAGTGACTGATTGTTCTTGTTTGTACTCTTCATTGTATTTTTTCGACTCTTTTATCCTTGTTCGTCTATTACTACCACCATCATTACTGTTGACTTACTCTTGTGTGTATTTACAATCTTAAAAGAACTACTTGGCAATTGAAAAAAATTCTGAGAAAATTACCTATTTGTGCAATAGTGTAACAGAAGCAGATAAATAAATATATGCGGTTAATGTAATGCATGATTTGTACAAATATTAACTGTTGACTAGAACATTGCACTAAAGTTGAATTGGATGTTAGCATAAATATGCCGCTCTTGTTCCAGGAAATGATATGCTATACGCATACTTTGCTAATAGTCAATTTGGTCATAATTANCACTAAAGTTGAATTGGATGTTAGCATAAATATGCCGCTCTTGTTCCAGGAAATGATATGCTATACGCATACTTTGCTAATAGTCAATTTGGTCATAATTAATTGCATGTATATATTAGGCTGGAAATAAAATCTGGCTAATGTAGTCCGCATAATGTGGAGACATATCGTTCCAGTTCCAGTTCCATTTCTATCTGGAGCTCAAGTCTACAGCAGTAATTTTAATTTTAATTTCAATCTCAGTGGAAAGTTAATGGGAATGACGATGACGACAACGACGACGATGATAATGATGATGATGGTAACGGTGACGGTGACGGTGATAGCAATGGCGGAGATGACGAGTACCTGATGCAGTCACAGTGATACGATGCAGAATTTAAATTTGAATTAGACCATGTGAAATGACAGGATGATATGGCAAAGTGTACTTATGGTTCACTGTCTATCTCTCGCTCTCGCGTGCTTCAGATGCTCATGCTTCCACTCATGTACTCTCATGTAGTCTCATGTACTCACGTTCGGTTCATGATGACTCAACTGAATAAACTTGGGTATACGAGAGACTATAGGGAGAGCGGCCGAGATAGAGATAGAACTAGAGATAGAGATGCAAGGAGAGAGAGAGAGAGAGAGAGATAGCGAAAGACAGGTGAAAGTGAAAGCATTTAATTCACCATGAATGAAATGAAATGAGAGGCGGAACGGAAAGGGAATGGGACCAGCGAAGAGCAGACTGACGCTTGATGTTAAACTGGAGCTGGATCTGGAGTTAGATCTGGATGTGGAACTGGAGTTGAACGGATGAAATAATGAACTACAGACAAGAATTGTAGATTTGTGGAATTGTGTTGTGTGTAGTCGGCACAGCAGTAAAGTAAATTTCATACATTTCATATTAGCATTATGTAATTAGTTTTGACTTTTGCCAATTTTTGGCGGAAATAATTTCCTCTGTTTCTCCTTCAGCTTTTCACCTTCCTACACGAGGATGTATAGACACTGCTCTTTCCTACGTGTGGATTATGTGCACAATGCAATTATACTGCACAGTCACAATCTTCTCATTTTGCATATTCTACTACCGCAGTCTGTCTGCGCTGGGCCATACCTACACATCGGCTTGGCTGACTTGACGTGTACATAATTACATACAGTGCTCATTTATGCAATCGTAATGTATATCTGACTGTGCACTTGAGCTCCATTGACTCCCTTCACGCTTTCGTTAACCTGTGTTCTATATACGGTAGGTGTATGTATATGTATATGGGTAGGTGAGTACACTATGACTATATGTAGATAGGATGAAGGAGAACCTGGTGGGAATCAAGTGGTCGCGTTATTGGTACTTTGTATTAATGGGCTCAGAGTGTTGTGTTCTCTTCTCTTCTCTTCTGTCTCGTTTCTTTCGCATTCGGATCTGTCAGCGACAATGAAACTTTAGTTTTCCAAACTCACAACTGTTTGACGTACTTGTGCGTTTTCACTCTAGTGTATACTTGAAATGCTGAATATAATGTCAAAGACCAAGTCACGTCGCAGATTAAAATAATATTGATATCCAAATACCTTGCTTTGTTCCTATTCTCCAGCTAAATATAGACATGTAATTCGGAATATGGAAGTACTACTGTACATGTGCATGTACATAAATATAAAGTAAAAATTAGCACTAGAGTAAAAATGAACAGGGCCTATAAATTCACAATTTAAAATCCAATGTATCGTGTTCCTACCTGATTGTCATAGTGGATTCAAATGTAGTTTGCTGGATATAAAGGAAGTAAAGTCTGTCATCTGCTTATCATAATCAGAGTGTGTGGAAGCACACACGATCAATTGAAGAGGGAGCGAGGGGGCTATAGACCGACGCTCCTGATATAGGAATCGGGGATTAAAATTTACTTTGATCGAACTTTGAATGGATAGGAATCTGGATGTGGATGTGGGGACATTAAACACGCGTTCGTTATTCGTTTGAAGCCTACTTGATGCATGGGGTATATGTGTTAGCATAAATGTATTTCTGCCCAGTATAATTAGATACAAATACATTAATACATGAATTCAAATAGTGTAGATTGATGGGTTGGTGATGGATTTGTCCAGCCATCCCTCTACTTTCCTTCTCTCTTTCCCTTTCTCTATATCTATACGCAGTATATTACCCAGTACTTACCCTGCTCATTTGCTTTTGTGGAGGAAGGGAGATGGTATATGGTATATCATGATTTTGGAGTAAAGTATAGAGGGGTATCATACAGATGTGCTTTTATATGTGTAGAGAAGACAGCATTATTAGATACACACAGAATACACATACACAAGTACCTACCTATATGAGTAAAATCCGATTTGAGCTTCATTGTTTTATGTTTTGAAAGAGGTATGATCGAGGCAGACCGAGAGAGAGAGAGAGGATCTGTGAAGAGAGGAGCGACAGGGTGGACCTCATCAATGGAATGTTGATTTTGATTATCTTCATGCAGCCATTCAATTCACTTTCTATTAAAACTTGCATCTGAATTTACACACATTAAAACTTGTTTTTCCGCTCAACGTGAGTGTTCACTATTTTAATATTAATATTAATTTCAGCTTGCTATCGAGTCGAAGGATGCCATAGGTAGGTACTTGCTGTATGTCTGTGTGTATGATGCAGGTTAACTATGTAAGCTCGATCGACCTAAGCCATAGCGAAGGCAGAGGTTGGTCCTGGTCTTGGTCTCGGCTTTGGATTTGGCTTTGACTTTGGCTTTGGCTTTGCTCTCCCTTCTTATTTTGCCTGAATTTCACATTTGAAATGAGCTGGCTCATGATGTGAATAAAATATGTAATCAAATCAGTTGTTCAGTTCAGACGAAGTAAGGACCTGTACACTCTACTAGAACTTTATTTCAATTTCCTTGTTGGCATACGGCATGGCATGGTATGGTGTATGTATACGTAGAGGAATTGTGAATCGGTCGGACAAGGATAGAGCTGAGCTGAAGAGAACGACCGATTTGGTGACATAATGTGTATGCAATGTACCATGTGCGATGATATCACGAGGATGGGCAATAATGCGTATTGTTAACAATTCCGAATTCGGATCATATAAAGGGAATAAAGGGAACCTGGCCTTGCCTATATTACCATAGTCATTTGCATTATTGTTGGTTAGATGCATTAACTCAGTGCATTCTTCTGTGTAGACAGTAGACAGTCACAGTAGTCAGTGTCCGCTACAGACTAGATACTTTAGTTGCAGTATACATAGATTACGTACCTTTATAGTTGAAACAACGTGCATAATATATGCATTGTGGCTGCTGATGATTATGCTACTGCATTTCAAAGATTATGTTAAAGAAATCCCTGGCATTGTCCATTCCCTTGTATGCTTAAGTGTAGATATAGTGGTATATCAACTTGAGCTATAGGCCTGGCCTGGCATGGCCTGACTTGGTTTGGTTTGGTCTGTAGGTGGGCAAGTAAACGTGTGTAGTATCTTAACTATTGTGATGACGACTATAGAACTTCCGCTTAGAGAATGGGCTACACTTATTACCTACACATTAGCGTACGGTCTTTTAGTGTAATGTCCATGTCCATGGCCATTGCACGGCTTTGGTGCGGGATGCTATAGAAGATGGAATGGACTGAAGGACGGCACTTACGCAGTAATACAATTATTGTATTATGTATGCGGAGGACGATGTCAAAACGTTGGACCCTCCGTCCTCCTCCTCCTTTTCTCTTCGTGATGAGGAGGATTTAGCTCATTTCAATTCGCTTCCTCTTTCATTCCATCCCCAAATATCTGTGTAGTGTCCGTATGTAGGATTCTGAAACTGGCTCTGGCTCTAGCTTCTGGTTCTGGTTCTGGTTCTGACTCTGCATCAATGTTTGTGAATTTCGTGAGTTAATCGTAAACGCAATCGTTTCGTGGATTTAGATGAACATCAAAGCTGATGATGCTGGCGCTGGCCAAGCTAATGCTTAAACCAAGTACCAAGTCCAAGCCAGGACCAGAGCAGAGGACATTCAACATTACTAATCACAGACGTTGAGGATAGTATGGGATATAAGAGCAGATTGCAGCGAATCTTCTATCAGGGTACAAGTTCACAAATCTAAATCCAACATGTTGAACCATGTGCAGAAGAAATATGTGACTGTATCAAATACCCACCTTCATACATTCTGCTCCTTCATCGTGAGTGCATGCGTATGTAATGTATGTAGGTAGGTATGTTTCGGAACATTTAGATGGGATGGACATGAACATGGACATGGACAGAGACGAGGACACGGGCATGGACGTTTGAGTTGAGTTGCGTGGAATTGAATTGAATTGAGGTAAAAGTTATAGACGACGTCTATGAGAGAAGCGTGGAAAGTTGCTGTCCCAATGTATAAATCAGGAGGCAATTACAATCTGCATATGATTAAAGTGTCTTTATGCTGTTCCTGTCCCAACATTTTGATTCATTAGATTGTGTTTTGTTACCAGCGGAGTAGATTGGAGTTGAGAGTAGCAGTGGAATGGGATGGAGTAGAAGTAGAATAATATTAGGGATGCGTGTGGGTACGTATACTCATGCTATAGGTTGATTAACATACTTGCTAGTCATATATAGGCCGGGATGATAAGTTATGCACGCTTTAGCCATCGCAGTATTATATATTATGCTGAATTAGTGAGTACGAGTGCATGGAAGGGTCGCCTGAATTCCACTCCACGTTCGAATTCAACCGGCAGCCGACACTCTATTCATTTGGCATTAGTAGGAGAATTAGAATTAGCATTAGCCAACTGTTCCCCAATCTCGATTTTTCACTTCATAAATAAGCACACAATTCAATTCCACGTTTTTTCTATTCACATGGTGTACGCTTAGATGTGATGATAGAAGCAACGAGAACGAGATTGAGCTTTACTTTAGACAGACTATAGTATAGTGGCCACTGGCACCGGCACCAGCAGCCAGCAGGACAAGCTTATATAGACATGTACCTACCTATGTATTAACTATTACGTAGTTGCATACATGTAGAAAGATGCTGGAGTTTGGTCTGAACTAGAATTGGAACTGGAGAAAAAGTCCTTATATATTGCATAAGTGGATAGAATTTATACGAGATGATTTTTATCTGTATCGCGTCCCTTTTCATTGGTTCATTCGCATGGGAATTATAAAAATTATCATAATTTTTTTTATTCCAATGGCTACTGCTGTTGCTGCTACTGCTTATATTAAGTAGATACTATTGGCATTGCCTGTGGTTGTGGACGTGAACATGGACTTGTGAACTTTTGCTTTCTCTCGTCGTCGTCCGAATGTGTTTTGTTTTGAATGCATTACAGCAACTTTATCCAGTCTCTTGCCCACTCTGCCTAATTACTAATACCTTTCAGATTGGCACATTTCCAATTGAATTAATACAGATAACGTCAGGCAATCTAAATTCCATTCCTCATAAAGATTTGGGGAGCAGTTGGGAAAAAAGAAATTGTTTGAATTTTATTATTGTGTAACTATTACCCCACTGACCAATTTATGACGAATTCCGTTGCGTCACATAGGTACATACTGAGCTCCTTAAATGTTTTTCGTTTGTAATAAAGCAATAAGTTTGAGAGCATGTAGGTACCTGAATGCAATTAAAAGGCGGCAATGATATATTATGAATAAATAGGCATTTGTCTCGGTCTCGGTATTCTTGTTCCATTTGACATTGGTATCGTCGTCGTCGTTGTCATTTGTAGTGATATCGGCCTTCGAATATTGAATTGAGCGTGTCGCAATTAAGTAGATGCCTGTATAAACTGTCACTATCCTGACCAGCCCCGACCAGGTTGTCGGTTCACTATGAGACAGGAGAGTTTGGAGTTACAATTACTTGTTTTTAGTAGTCGCTTATTAAACAGTGGCGGGGTTTTGCAACACCTTTATTTATCCACTGAGGTATTTGTGCTGTAATGTCATAAGTTGCTGGAGAACGTCACATAGTAATAAATATGAAATTCTAATTCTAAATAATGCAAAAGAGATTTAAAATTTATTGTTAATGTTGTAATCGTGAATTTAAATTGTTTTTGCACTTAAGTAATATAGGATGTTAAAAGTGAAAAAATCGAAACTAAGAGAACGTTCTGCTAATGGGGGTATTTGGTTTGATAAAAGGAGTATAGTACCCAACTAGGTAGGAAAAGAACATTCGTAGTCGTTCCGTGTTTTTTTGTAGACGAGTCATGGACGAATCTTTATCTTGTGATTTAAAAAAGGGTAAATAATAACATTGTATAAGTACTAAAGTATCTGTCTTGTGCAACGTATAAGCCACATAATGCACAATACAATTTGATGGAAAATGAAGCCAAGAGAAATAATTTTATGTATTCTACATATACAATTATACAATGCAAGGCTAGTTAAGAAGAAGGCTCCTCTTAATAGCAGACAGTAAAATGCATACAAAGGTAAATAAAAATAGAAGGGATAATTCCTATGCTTGCGGATAATTTCGTGGTCTCGCTGACATGGACGATTAGGAATGCATGTATGGTAATAATTATTGTAATTTATTTATGTATTGATTGTTTGTGAAGGCTGCTACTGCTTCCACTGGTGGTGGACTAAGTCGATCGGGATCGTTTGGCGGTTGTGAAATCTCGTCGCGACCATCTTCTGCATCACCTCGTGGATCTCCAGCTGGTTCTGGATCTGGCTCTGGCTCTTGCTCTGGATCTGGAACTGGCTCCGTTACTGGAGGCTCTCAGAGCACCATCCTCCAGATGATGATGAAGGAAAGAGCGAATCTAGTGAAGGGACATCAGAATCCCAATTCAAATTCCAATTCCAATCCAAATCCAAACGCAAGCTCGAATCATGAGAGGTCACAAGACACTCATATGCAGATTCATTCTAGTCGTTCCTCCATGCACCATCAGTCCCACCATCATCACCACCACCAAGACTTTGAACGACAGCAAAGAGGACACCATCAGCAGCAACAATCATCCGGGCAACAACAGCATCAGTCACATCAAGAGTCTCTCCGTCAGCATGGACACGGTCACAATGGACTTCATCACGGCCATGGTAGAACCTCATCCCACAACAGACACGGGCATCAAACCTCTCGAATCCATTCAAGGGATCCTGGCAAGTGTGAACGGAAATCTCAGTCCATCTCTCCGCTTCACTGTGATGGTAAGTACAACTAATAATTGACTAGGCTACTTTTACAAAATTCCCAATGCTAGAATAAATACTGTAAATACAGAATTAAATCGAAATTAATTTTACTGTTCCTTAGTTTTGATGCATGGAGAATGGGAAATAT
>JAAXYX010002314.1:0-18029 GCA_036851915.1 Ptenothrix huangshanensis
CATACGTATTTGACCAGGTGATACTGCACTAGGTATTGTAAAAACAATATAAACAATATTTTTTATCGCAGTAAAAACAAAATCTAAAACAACTTGGAGCGCAAAAATACAAAAACAAAACAATAACAGTTTGAAATAATTTATTTGTTACAAAAACAAAAATAAATTACAATTAGAGAGCACTAGAGGGGAGGGCTGACGTTCCTAATTTTGAGGAGGGGAGGGTTCACACTTTTTGCCTATATACTAACATAGCATGTACATACAAATATGAGGGCGCCCTCCTTGCCCTCCCCTCCTGCAAGGAGAGGAGGGGGAGGGGAGGGCTGACGTTTTCAATTTTCGAGGAGGGAAGGGGAGGGCTGAAGTTTTTAATTTTGAGGAGGGGAAGGCGGAGGGGGAGAGCAAAATATTTTGGACACCTATGCTGTCGACAAGTCAAGTTTACAAGGACTGCACCAGGGGATTTGAATTTCCCCCAGTGCATTAGTTTGTTGCTCTCGTTTATGTAGGTTACTGCACCAGTGTAAAATGTAATTAGTTACATACATAAGGAACGTGTAGTAATTAGTAGTAATATGAAATATAATTACTCCTACGGTACTACCCCTGGTATGGGGATTTATGAGATTCAATTAATTCTGTATGTAATGTATGTATTAGCTCATTAGCTGTAGTTGCACCGTTGGACGTCAGGACGTCTGCATGTGTTTCTGGTATGAACCAGAATGTCGACATTTCACTCCCAACATCCACATAGTTGTTAAAATTTTATCCACAGTAACCGAATCAAGTCTTAAATAAATAACCAGAATATTATTTGAAAAAATTAGACTTTCGAGCCAGGAGTTATTAGAGACCAGTTTTACGGAATGTAATAAGACAATGTGACATGGAGTAAATTCGGCACTGTAATGCTGTGTAGTTAACTGTGTAGTACTAATCATTATTTTATTATTTTTTAAGCCTTTGAAAATACATACATGTCACCGGTGAAAGTCAAAATTTTATGGCCTAAATTCAAATGCCTTTAAAGACAAGATGACCCAGATTCAAAGCGCATTAAAAACAAAATGACCTATTTAAATCCAAAAGTTGCGCAAGCACTAGCTAAGTACCTACGTTAATAAGTTCCCTATTAAAATTATTCTCGTATTTTTCAATAAAGGCAAAACGTTCTAATAATTACGACTTTGCAAAGAAGGAATAGCGTTCTAAATAATCGCTTTGAAAAATGCGAAAACGAATAAAAAATAAAATTGTAGGTCATTCTGCATATTAGTCGTCCCCAACCCCAACTCCCCAATATAACGAGATCGGGAATATCGGGATGGCAAAAAAGCCATCGTTCGATACTGGGTGATTTTTTTTCGGAATAGATCATACTCCGTCGACTCCGTCCTGAACGGAGCTCGAGACCTGTCACAATAATTATTTGAAAAATGTCTGAAACCAAGTTACTAGAGATGCAATTTCCTCATAATATGGTATTATGATGCGCAGCAAATATGAGTGACACAACCTCTGAAACCTCGAATTTATTACATTTAAATATTTTAAATATACATACTTTATTTAAAAAAAACTAGAAGTTATATAATCATATTACAAAACATTAACTAATGCTGGAAATAACTAATAATTACACATTACATACGTACAAATTACGTTTTCAAGATTTTGAAGGCGCTGAATTGAATTGAAACGGGAACGGCAGTACCGAAAAAAAGTTTGACTGTTGCAGCAGTGTTGGTGATACCTTTACCGCGTTACCAATTACCAGAACCATGTTTAGTTTCGTTGACCTTAAATCAAGTCCACAAAATTATATAAATATCCACACAACTAACAAAACTACACTACTGCTCCATGAGCCTTTTTACATTGACAATAATCATCGAGTTGTTGAGCATTTACAGTTACATGAGAAAGAAGAGGGAAAGAATGAAGTCAAAATGACAGCCTCTTTTTAACGGCAAGGAATCATTCTTACGGATCTAATAATAATAATTACTAAGGGATTATATAGGCCGTTGTAATTGATAATTGAATTGCCAAACAACTTTAGAAGAATAAACCAAAGTTAAAATCGTAATAATTAAACCCTCACCTAAAACGAGTAAAAGAAAAGAAAAGCCGTTAAAGATGCAAAACGTAATAGCCTCTGTTTGCCTTAGTTTTACGATAAAGGTGTAAAGTTTTGATTGGAATTCTTTTAGAACGTTGCATCGCAACATCACAAATCACAGTAATGAGACATGATGAAGCCAAACTAAATAAATATCGAAATCAGATTGAGACTACGGAAATACAATTGGTGAAACGATCAGGACGAATATTTGAATCTCAAGTTTGAATCGTTTGAACTTAAGTACTAAAGTTAAATTGCTTTGAAAAGAAGCAAAACTGAAATTGGCTACTTTCGGGAAAAGCATCTAATTACGTTTTTACCCTAGGTGCACACCATAAAACTCCTAAAGTAAGCCAGGCCAGGGCTTCCTTGGTAATGTTTACTTTTCTTCCCGGCCATCGTAATGCTTGTGTATATAACTAGAGTTTGACCAGGTTACCTTTAGAGTCCGGTTTCCTTTACACGTTTTCCAGCGCCTACCACTTACCACCTACTCACCAGTCACCACTTGTTTCCAAATACAAACATAAACATAGTGCTTTAATATAAAGATTCTCAGACAACGGCATAATTACTAATCGTTTAGCGACACAGAGTTGAATCACAGGTAATATAGAATCGGATATTTCAACATGTTCTGAACAAGTAATAAACTTACGATGCACATACAAAGGATTAAGAGAAGGATGTAATCTTTTCAACTTTCATTCAACTCTCTTTGACATTCTTTCCGCTATCCTGCTCTTGGCTAACCTCAGCTTAACTATCGTAATTCGTAATACATAGATGAATAGCAAGTGTTCTCGTTTTTTCGTTGTATTATAAGCTCTTAAAACGTTATACCATCTTTTTTAGGTTTTGTTCCTGCAATTTTTAATTTAAGATCAATTTGCCCATACCAGTATTGCCAGTACGACAAATACCGCCGTCTGGTTTTATGTGCATTTAACAACGTTAATGAGAAAACGAGAACCCGTAAGGACGTAATTATTAAAATTACAACAGTCTTCTAAAGTAGGTACGTACGAAGTAACCCAAGGTTGATGGACAAAAGTTAGTTATAACCAGCGTTTGTCCAGCAACAGCAGCACCAACCTTGAAAGTAGCCAGCCGTACAACACTTTCTACTAACAGTAATTTACAAATTCGATAATTTACAAGTTGCAGTGTGAAAAAAGTCTCACTGATAACAAGTAGGTTAGTTACAATTACATTTTAGGCTAATAATTTACAGCTTTACGATTACGAATATTAACTAATTAGTAATGCTATCCACGGCGGCATCGCGTCTAGTGGAAATGCAAGTCAAATCGCAGTTTCTATGAAACACAAGATGCTATCGGAAATAATGGCGACGATGGCGACGACCGAAAGAAATGGTAGAGGACGCGGATAATCTTTTTGAGCTAGTCAAAGTATTATGCATTATGCGACTAATAATCTTTGAAATGAAACATGTAGAAGCCACTGGATTAATGATAATCGTATTCATAATATGGTACAATTAATCACATAATTACAAATTAAGTAAGTCAACAACCAAGTACAAGTTACTTTTGTATTTGTTCATTTCACTGTTGTACATTTGACATTTTATAGTTACCACAGATTTGGCCATCCAAGTCCAAATTCAACCCACGATCGCATTCACTTAAGGCTTTTCCTTCTTTCTTCCTTTTGTAACAAGTCTTATTATTATTCCTCTGATTTCTTTTATTTCTTTTTCCTCCCTTATAATGTTTCATTCACGGAAATTATGTAAAGGCTATCATAGAAAAAAGGCAGTATGGAATTACAGTTGAAATGTATGACTTGTGGTATTTAAACCTGATTAAAAGTGGATACGGGTTAAAATATCATTTGACATAATTAGTTAACTATTGCGGATACAATTATCTAGAGAAGGACTTACCTACTTATTTAAATATTATTATTACTATGTAGATAGTCATTGAAGGTGCAACTGATGTCCGGTGCTATTTATGTACACACCTTCAAAAATCTAAAATGCTGTATTTACAACTTTTGAAAAGCAAATCACCCTGTCTACAATTGACACATTTCCGAAAAATGTACAAGTGATATTTGTATTTTGAAAAACGGTGTAATTAGAACCTTTTGTATTTTTGAAATGTGATAAAATAAAAAGCTTTGCACTTTTGAGACAGGACAGAATAAAATGTTTTGTACTTTTGAAGTATAATATGATAGTATAGGAATAGGGTTTGGGCACTTTAGAAAAATAATTGAATACGACGTTTTGAACTTTATATGAAAAATGATGTGCAGATTGCACATGCTTTTTGAAACTGATAGAAATTAATTATGACATTTTGTACTTTTGGAGAATGATGTTATTAGGATAAGTACCTAAATATGTATATTGTGAGATGTAGAAAACACGTTTTGCACCTTCAACAATACGATATGTAGAAAATGTGATAATGATATAATAATTATAGTTACATACATTGCAACAAAAATTGGAAAAATGTAACAACTACTTAAGGCAGATACTCTAATGGTAGAATATAATATGTTAATTAATTACTACTTGTTACAAATTCGAACCTCCTGAGTTCGAAAGTTGATAAAAATGTTTGACACAATGGGCGTACTATGCTTGCACATTGACCACTTGTTCCTAAACATATATACACCACACTCAATGATAATATTGCTGATAATTACAGTGTATTGTAACACTAATTACACGACGACCGCTAGGATGCAAGTATTTTCATATAATAATTAACTGATAATAGTAATTATGGGAATAGAATAACAATTGACATATGACAATAATATTGAACGATAAATACTTAAAAAAATAACAATATTAATAACAATAATGGTGGCTGGAATAAAGTAATTACCCTTGCCATCTAAATTCATAATTAATATAATAATAACAGTATGGTAATTCATGGACCATGGTAAATTAGTAGGTAGTTGTCCTTATTTTCTATTCGCCTGAGACAGGATGGCATTCATGGTATTAGTTAATTCATATAATTGATTACCTTCTATAAAAATAGTATGTACAGTATTACACTTAGATTCCTACACTCATTTACAACTACGCTCAAGTAATTACCTACAGGTGCTTACTAAATGTGTGTCTTTCTCTCGTATATTTACTCCTAATAACTACACTTTGTGTATTTTCAACTACACAGGAATATCAAGGTGGAGTTGATATTGGATTTAACATGACGCGATTAAGTTGAGAAAAAGGCCGCACTATTCATGATCATTAATGTTGGCAACTATTTGCTACGATGAAAAACTAAGGCTTAGACAACTTTAAAATACGAGTTCCAATAATGAAACGCAAGTTGATGGAAACATCAACTTGGAAATGACAACAAAAACAATGAAATAATCACAAATCACAACACACGTCCTGTATATACACACCAAAGACAAAAAACAACAACGAAAAAACAAAGAAAATGCTTGAAAGAGAAGTAATATTTTGGCTGTGGAACTAATAATTTTGCATTGTGTGATCGTTTTGGTTGGGTTGCGTCTTGCTCTCGTTTCTTTTGTTTTGTTTTGTTTCGTGTGCTAAGATGACACTCATCCTCTCTGTATTGCGTAATAATAAAATAGTACAATGATGCATAAATAATAATAATTAATATAGTAAGTAATGATATTTAAAACGGGGATCTGAGATCCGAACACAAGGAACTTTTCAAAGTTGAATTGCTTTCTTCTTCTTCTTCTTCTTCTTCTTCTCTTATTTGTGGACGAACAACTCGAAGAGAGGTTTAAAAAATAAAATCTAACTACTCAATTTTAGTTTTGGCTTGGTTGTTTCCTCTTTGGCTTGAGAAGAAAACGTATAAAAGTAGAAACAACTTTGAAAACGACTTTTCTCATTTGAAAACAATTACATGCTATGTTGACAAGTTGGGATATTTACAAGCTACTGCATCGTTCTCCTTTTCACAGGCAAGGATTTTCCTGTACCATGTCTGGTTCTAGTTCCGGCTCCGGCTCCCGGACCAATGACCTCGTCCCCACATTCGGTAAGTACGTCTTGGAGTGCCCATTGAATGTTTGAAAACACGAAGCCAACTCAATTTGCCGAGCTACCACGCACACCTACGGAAACAATAGACTTTGCTTGAGAAATTGTAACTGACTTGGATGATACTTATAAGCTTAAGGGAGTATTCACACAGACTCTTTAGCTGCTCGTGAGTAAAATCCTTACCTGAAACTGGTCAGGGGTAGTGGTGACTCCTGGAGTGTTGCCTTCAATGCTGGGTAATGTTTGGTTCGGTGGTGCCTCCAGATTATACACATGGAGGAGGGAAGAGAAGAAAAGGAACAATTCCATTCGGGCTAAAACGTCGCCCAAACACATGCGCCTACCCACGCCGAATGGCATAAAAAACTCGGGCTTCGTCACGCCTCCTTCCGCTGTTAAAAACCGGGATGGGTCAAATTTTTCGGGATGGTCCCACAATGTAGGGTCCATGTGGACAGCGTAGATCAAGGGAATGACGGATGAATTCTTGGGGATTGTGAATCCATCTAATTTTATATCCCTGTGCAATCAACACGTAACAAGATTCAGTTAGTTTCAGCCTCATAGCATTTCACTTGTTCGAGTCTTTGTGTCCCACGGAGAAAGTTAAGGTAAGTTGACGAGGATTACCTGCTGGTAGAGTGGGTGGTACCCATCGGCACTATGTTCGACCGCCTTAGGACTTCCATGATTGTGACTTCTGTGTACGGTAAATATGGCATGTCCTCCAGTGTCGGAAGACGATTTCGACCCACCACCTTTCAAAATCACACTTTCAATCAAAACTTGACTACGGACGGAATTGTTATGAATAAAATCCCATCAACTGGATACAGCAGACTCACCTGGTCGAGTTCATCCTGGACAGTCTTCATAATCTCGGGATGGTGCAGCATGTAAATGATGCCCCATTGTAACGCAGTCTTGACCGTCTCCATCCCTGCACTGTACAAAATCACCCAGAATCTGGTAGATTTGACGATCTGTCCCAAACAACACATGAGAAATTAGTCATTCCATTTCTCCTTCCCTAAGCCATTGAATTTCGACACGGACCACAATTAATTACACGTAGCTTACCAGGATCTTTTCCTGCGAATAAATATTCGCTACGTTCGTCCTTCTTGGCAGTCTCAATCTCTAAAAGATATGTGTCCACAATGTCCCGTATGTTATTCGGGTCAAATGTCATTTTGTGTAGGTCCACAATTTCTTTGAAGAACTCTTGCATTTCCTTTCGATTCTAGGAATTAAGTAATGCCCAAGTTAATACTTTCACGTTCAAATTGATGATTCATTTAAAAAACTGTAGGTTTTGAGTAACTTTCTTACCGACTCTATTTTGACACTGAGTTGCTGGATGCGGGGGAGATTTCTAAGGCAAGGGATGAAATTGGCGGCTCCGGTGGCTGACACGAGTGTGAAGCCTTCCTCGATGAGGAACATGAAACGTTTGAACCTTTGATCCTCGGAGTCGAAGCGGATACTCATGAGCATGGAGCAGATGACGTTGCTCATCGCGAGCGTGATCGTTCCTGCCAGACACGTTGGATTTCCTTTGTCACGTGCCACAGCTTGGAGGAAAGACTCGACTTCCACCTGAACACATTTAATTCCAATTTGGGTCTCTTTTCATTTGCTTATGTAGTCCGAGACTTTGTCAACTCGGACTCGGGGTGAGAATGGATTGAGTTTGAAAGTGAAGGAGAAGATGGAAAGGGTGCATGCTATTTGTGTTTTTACCATGATCCGAGACTCCAACTGGTCCTTCCCTTGGCCTCCGTGCTTCATGCCAAATGAGCGAAGGGAGTCGTGAAGAAAGCGTCTTTGACCCTTCCACATTTCTCCGTCCACGTTGATGATTCCTTCATTTCCGTTCGGTTTTCGTCACCAATTCAGCCACCACGCAGCAATCAAAACCGGAAATAAAGAGTCAGTCAACAAAGTTAGTTAAGCCCTGACTAAGATTCCTTTGCATTACAAAACAAAGCACATTGCCCCGTCATTAATCCCTTGGCGCAACCACTAGCCCTACACACCCTTCCTTAAGGTTTCTCTGGCATACACGTGCGAAGGTCTTTTATTTTCACATGGTACCCTTTCCAGCGCATCTACATTTACCACTTTCACTCTAAACACCTGTTCAACACTCTACACAAACCCAAAACACCTAAACCCTTAGACGCAATTACCTTTAACTTCAACTTGAACGCTCAGACAACGCTTGGACTTTCCCTTTCGCCCGCACCTTATTTCAACATTTTGCACATGGAGCTGCTACCTTCGAAGGGTCCACGGAACTTTTGACCTTTTCCCCCACCTGCCTAACCTCCGAGTTTTGCCCTAATTCAAAACATACCATTTACCCTTTTCAAACTATCCAAAGTATTGTTTTGATCCAAGCCTTTAAATCCGACGATGCCTTGTTGTTCATGCAATAAGGAGTGTCCCCATTGAGTTTTCATTGAAGATCAAATGTGTAGAACAAGTGGACAAGTGAGGATAATGTGGGGAGAGCGAAGACACTGTCGTCTGTCCAGCTCTCAACTTGACCTACACTAATCGTAAATCCAAGTGCAAATTCAAAGAGGCCTTTAGGAAATGTGTACAAGGCTAGACGAAGAGGATCTTACGTGACTTATTGTCTTCACTTTACAATGTGAGTCAATGACCGTTTGAATTTCTCAGGCGGCCGAATGTGGATTGGAAGGACTTGCTCTCTCTCTCTTTTTTCTTTTATTTATCTGTCCCTTCCCTTCTCACACAGATCGGCGCACAAATCAACTCAAGGAAAGAGAGCTCCTATCTCGTCCCGCTTAAACTCTCTTAAAGTGCATACTTGAGCTTGAGCCCCAGATGTAATCAACGTTTGTCGCTCCTTAAAAAAGAGACTATAGGGAGACTATAGCCCAGATAGCTTTATTTGCACTTTGCCTTCACCCTAAAAAACTGGAACTCAAGGCCCTAGAGTAGGATTCATTGAACTACGACTCCAGCTGAATTCACCCATTCCATTCTACATACCTGTAACGATCCAAATGAAACGTGAAAACCTGGCACATGCTTCACATCTCCTTACGTAGATGCCTCCTTTTCATCCTCGTTTGTTGGGTAAATGGCCTTTGCTTCCTCCTCTCCCACCAATCCTAATCTTCCTCCAAGTTTTTACTCAGCGGAGAGTCAATATTGAAAAAGCATTTGGACGTGGAGCATTTCCCTTGACACGATATCTACCGACTCCCAGCATTTAGTTGTCATTTGTGATTTCCAACTGGAATTAATCTGAATTCCAAAATAAATTATCACCAGCACTTATCTCAACTAACCTTCAAACATTCTCACATCCTTCGCCCAAATCTCCAGGAAAAATTCAACAATCTTCAATCTTGACGCATCTCGAGTAAAGTTCAATGTTACAAAGTTGGGGAGCAGGTAAAGGTAGACCCAGAATTTTAACATGGTGCCTTATGTGAAATCCATGCTAAGCCTAATTCCGAGCTAGGGCTCACATGCATATTATCCGGCTAAATACAAATCATGCACTACGTTGTGCGAATTTCTCTCAACTCTCTCACTCAAATCCAATTCTTGGTTTCATGTGTAGGTGCCCTGTAACTGTTTCATTAAACAGACAGAGCCTTATGCGCAAAGAAAATAATTGTTAACATGGCGCCTTGTGAGCCACATCCTTTAAAATTCCTTTGTAGCCAAGCTCGTAAGTATTGCGTTAACGAAATGAATTGTGATGATTCTTCTCAAGCCTCCAGTTCAGATGGGGGATTTTCTAGTCCAGGAGTGTTTTGGGAATGAGTTGAGATGTTGCCATGGAGGATAGAAAATGAGGAGCAAGACACTGAATGGATGGCCAAGGAATGGAATGGAATGCAAGTAGGTACAAGGATGAGATGTGTGGATAGGATTTAGTAATGTGAAAAGATGGTATGACATGCAAGTGCCTATGAAAGCAGAAAGCAGTGTGTGTGTCTGTAGGTGTGATAGGTAGACGAGAATACTAATTGACAAGACAGAGAAAAACGGGCTGCAAAATGTGTCACGTAACTCAGCAATGCCTGCATAACTGTTTCTCATTTGATAATCTGCTGTCTGCTATGTTGAGTCTCGAAGGAAAACGACTACAAGGACGACAACGACCAAGACAAAGACAAGATTGTGGTGATATTGTGAGCGTCTGCGTTTGACTCTCTGTCGATGGAATAAATATAAATTAGAGATGAAATCCAATGCAGTTATGTAGGTTGCCAAGACTGCGAATGTCCTTGAGCTCTTTTCCTTACTTTGGTCCTTTTCTCTAATCGTCGAATTTCACAGATGATCACACACACACACATTCTGCACACTGCAACAGCAACACACATGACAACCGTACGACACAATGTGTGTGTCTGCTCTTGACACAATAATCCTCTTCTCCTTCTCCCTCTCCTCGCTCACTCCCTCACTCACAAAACTCACAGTTTACCTACATTTTATTATTAGATCCACGGAGAGAGAGTGAGACACCGAGGGTCATCACAACAACCTCCCATCTTAATCAACATTTATACCGTCTACCGCGAATCGCATCATAGAGGCCGGCAAATAACTCACTTTNTCACAAAACTCACAGTTTACCTACATTTTATTATTAGATCCACGGAGAGAGAGTGAGACACCGAGGGTCATCACAACAACCTCCCATCTTAATCAACATTTCTACCGTCTACCGCGAATCGCATCATAGAGGCCGGCAAGTAACTCACTTTGTCTTACTTACCAATACTCGCGTCACATTTTACAACCACCCTTAGCAAGGAAGAAGAGCAAGCGCTGGGCTATTCGCGATCAAAAATTCCTCATAATAATTGGAATAGAATCGGGTGATTTTCTAATGTGCACTTTGAAACAAAACAGCTTGAAAATGCTCGCATGTTTTCCATTGTGGAATTTAAAAAAGGACAGGTAAATGTCCAAATGTGTGTGTCTGATGGTTGTGTTTTTGGAAAAAGGTGAGGAGGTTTTGGGTGGGAGGGTTGGAAGGATTACGGTATGGACAGGAGTGGGAATGAAAGAATGGCTGTAGCTATGAGACAGACGAGAGGAGAGAAGAGTTTTGAGTTTGGTTGGAATTGGAAAAGTCTCGACATGTGAGGTTGTCTGGTGTTGGGAAGATTTGCAACTGCATGGAAATGAAGCTACTTCTAATAATCAAGCAAACGAACGACACACTCCCAGCCAGTTACCTACAGCAACATGTATACATATAAGGTGCGTACGGCCAGCTTTTCTCAGCACTGCGCTCGAGTCTTTCGACAATGGAAGCGAAACGAAAGAAGGGATGAAATGGAAGAATAAATGCAAAGGTGGATTGGCACGGATTGCCAACACAACAGCACAAGTGACGACGACTGCAGGCAGACTGCCGAGGAACAATTCTTAATAATTCTTCATAATTCTGCCATTGTGGCTTGTGTGTTATGAAAATATTTACGATGTGATAACATCACCGCGTATCGCATAACCTCACAGCTTCATTTTCATTCATACTCGTACTCGTATGTACTCCCTCCCTCTTGCTGTATCGCTGTATGCATCGAGTATACCACATCCTATGCGTGTAACTCTCAGCACAGCTTTCATTATACGCTTATAATTATAACCACACAATCCACTCTCCACTTAACTCCACTACCTACTATGCAATTATGCACACACCTACAGCACCAATGCACTGCAACTCGCCTCTTCTCTCCTCCTTGCTCTACTCACTTGCGAATTCAATTGCGAATTCCCAAAACCAAAACAGTCCCTACCTAAAGTCTCTGCGCACAGCGTCCTTGAGGCTGCAAAACATCCTAAATGCAAATACAACACCAGCTTCACATTTTTCAAATACCTTCCCACTCTGTCTCTTTCAAAACGTCCAAAACGTCTCATGTCCAAATAGTCATCTCTCCCTTTTCAGTGCAGAACAAGAGAAAAGATTAGCACTTGGCATGCTGCGTAATCCAATCTGTCTGCGCTCTTTCTAACCACCCAACGAACAACCATGTCTTCAAACTTTATCACAAAACACTTACCAAATCCACACAAATCTCACTCAAAGAGTTTCGAGCTTTTCAAAACATCATTTGTAAAATGCTCCAAATTGGAAATTCGGAAAGAGTGAGAAGGTGCATGACTTTGTACCAGACAGGAGTTATTTGGACGCTTAGAAATACACGATCTGCTTGTAAAATTCTGTGGAATGAATGAGTGGACCGGGAAATTGGGAAAATGGAAAACTTTTAAATGTTGTACTTGAAAATGAGATGGAAGATAACTAAGTTAAGGGGAAGAGATGAAGGTATGGAAAAGAAAAGAAGAATCATGGACGTGGTATGATTCCCTGGATTCGCCCACTGATTCCAAAGGGGCACTAAACCGGAGTACTCCAACAGACGAAACATTAACTATGAATTATTGCGAGTGTTGTGTGAGAGTTTGGTTGTGGTTTTGTAAGCGAGTCTCAACGTTGGGACAGAGTAAAAATGGAATGTGTTGAAAAAGTAAAAAGGGCTAACCATATCCTTGCATGAGAGCAGTGATTTCGTTGTCAGGTCTGGCGGTAAAAGCTTCCTGACGAAACGCATCTCTGATGACTTTGTAGTCGGAGAGAACGACGACCAGATTGGAGCCGAGTGTTGCGGAGAAGATGGATCCGTACTTTTTGCTCAGTTCCGTGAACTGAATGTGCGGAGCTCCGACGAGGTAGGGAAGGAAACCGAGGAGGGGGACACCCCAAGGTCCCGGGGGCAGGTGACGAAGTGTCCAGTACACCTGAACACATCGGAGGACGCAGAGAGCACTTAGGAAGAAGACGAGAGTTGAGAACATGTCAGAGCTGGACGTTCCGTCCACCAGCCATTTGCTCACTGCTGAAACCATCATTTTCACTCCAGTCCCCACCAAATCTCAAGTGCTGGAGAAATCACGGACTGATTCGTAGACGCAAGTGGAAAGTGTCTCCGTGTTTGAATGGGAACGGACGGTGGAGCTGTGACTTGGGGTTGTGGTTAATCAGAGCATCACCTTAGCGATCACCCATTGGAATTGTGCTGTGGATAAAGTAGACAAAATGCTTGGGTTTGTTTTGAAATGCGTGGTGAAACGATTTTCTAGTCTCTGGTGCTGAGTATTGAGAGTGACTGCGTATTTCTCGCCTTTCCTTTAGCACGTAGCATTGAGGATTGAGCTTGTGGAATGGACGTAGGCCAACTAGAAATAAAGTGAGAAGGTTCACTCACTCCTCACTCGCTCAATTATTCAATTGTTCAATTAATTATACAATTTCAGAGTCGGCGACAACAAAGCGACAGCAGATCTTGCCTCGTTCTCGTTCGCTTCGCTCGTTTGGAATCCTTGCGTTGTAAATTATGCAGATTGGACTGGTGAGTTATTTACTCCATGGTGATTTTCTCGATTTCTCTCCCTGGTTGAGTTTCGTGGATGTCCAGGGATTACTGGGACAGGTGACAGTGAGAAGGCTCGAGACTTGTGCTTGAGGTGACTTGGGCTGAGTTGAAGTGCGAGTTTATGAATCTCTTGGCTTGGTCAAGTGCTCCTCGTTCTCGTCCACTGTCTCTGTGACTGGCTTCACTCACTCACTGACCGACTGACTAAGTGACTGACTGACTCACTGACTTGCTGACTGACTGACTTCATAACTGGCTCCCTCACTCACTCACTCACTCACTCACTCGCTCACGTCCTTTGATTTGTGATTTGACTCTTGTTTTTTCGCTGTGGCTTTTGGTGGGGGGTAAAAGTGTAGAAGCACGAAGCCTTGTGTGCTTTTCGTTGTCTGTCTGTCTCTTGTCTGTCTCGCCGACTTGGACTCGAATGGACTGAACTGACACAAGAGAACAGAGTAAGGTTTGCAATTAGAATAGAAATTACAATGAGAGCAAGAGCAAGATGACGATTAGCTTAGAGCACATCATCATCAGCCTCATCATCAAAAGTCTCTCGAGGGATTCTCAGCGATTACCAATCTCATGTAACTTTAATGTCTCCAACCCAAGTCCATTCCAATTCCAATAATTCCTATAATTGGCTTTTTCTATTCTGTTTCCCCTTGTAGCTCAGCTCTTGCTCCTTCTCCTTCTCTGACTTTCCGTTGACTCGATTATCCAACCTTTGATCACACTTGCAGCCCCAGTCTGTCGTCAACAGCGTACTTGGAGATTCTCCTGGCAACTTTCTTATATGGCAAGATCCTTCCTACCACAGTCCTCACATTCAGTCATTAATGTCATGTCTTAATTCCTCAAAACTCAAATCCACCTTCTCTCTCTCCTCGATCTTCAACCTGTCCCGAGTCTTCTCTTTCAATCACCGCTTCTGTCAAACAATCCGTCGAGTCGAGGACTGCACTCGTGAGGGCTCGAACCGTGGAACAACTCACGAACCAAGTCGTGCATAACATGGAGATGTCTTAAAGAGTAATTCTTGATTCCTCTTCCTAATTAATTGCTAATCAGCTCGAAGCTCTAATGTGGCTTTTCAAGAGCTCAAGTTGTGAGAGAATGAGGCGTGTTTGTTGATGTGGCGTGGTGTTGCGGTGTGTGGTTGTTGGTGATGTGGGTGAATTGTGCGGAAGGAAATCTCGGCCGGTGTGTTGTGAGTTTGTGACTGACTTGGGTTTGACGGGTGGTGGTGTTTTTGTGGTTGAGGAGGACACTGAGAAATGACAGGAATGGAAGTTGAGTGAGCAAGTGCGTGCGTGTGGAGGGCGAATGTTGGGAGAGCTGAGGCTGGATGATTAAGACGGCGTAGAAACTGAGACGCAGGTGACTGGGAGTCCCAGAGTGTGGGTCCTGTGTGAGGGGAATGGAGTGAGTGAGTGAGTGGAGAGAGAGGACGGAGGTAGACATGCAAGTGTCCAAGGCAGTCCAGGGCAACCGAGTGATAGTTGCTAATCGAGTGCTGCGGAGAGAACAAGGCGTGATTTACACACAACATTCTACTCTTATGTACTTTAACAGCCCAGATTACCATCCGTCCACTAATCCTCTTATCTAATCATGCATCTCCAACTCATTCAACTCACACGAGGCTTGAGAGACTGCCTGCTCCAATTACCTCCGAGTCCCACATTCTCCAGTCCGAATCCCGGGAGGACTTGACATCCGCCTCCTCAGACACGCAGTGAAGGAAGCGGGAAAGATGCGACTACTCGTTACTCTCATGACGTTCGATGTCGAGTTAGTTATTTCTAGCCTTGTCTCATGTGTTAGTTGGGTTAATGAATGGAAATGAAGAGATTTGGTGTGTGCACTTACTTTCCGTGTACTTGTGCCTTGGTTAAATTGCGACGACGGATCTGTGCTCTTGTTAGTGTGGACGGTGGAGTTGAGGTTGCTCTTGGATTTGTACTCGGATCTGAAATTGTGGTGCTGTGGTTGGGATTGAAATGTGAATGGCTCGCGTTTGGCTCCCTTGATTTGGCTGAGTTGGTTGCCTAACTAGAGGCGGACCAAGAATTACCTGAAAAGTCGAGTCCTCATGTCTTTTATAGTGGACGATGAGGTGTTTTGGCTTTGGCATCTCTCCGTCCCCCTCCGTGGTGGACTGCACAGCCGAGCGTCAGAGTCTTTCAACACAAGTTCTCAGGTGAGTGCATATCGACATCTGAAACTCATATGATTATAGCAGTCGCAACAGCATCTCATTTCAGCCTTTACTTTTCTTTCCTCTTGCCTTTCTCACTTGTCTTCCCTCGGATCAGCTGTTCGCTTCCCATCTCCACAGTTTCCACTCGTTGGGTTTGGGTGGCTGTGCTTCTGTGAGGTGCGTCGAGGAAAGGAGTGAGACACAAGACGTGGTTATTTAACTCGAGTCTCCACTCGCTCCACAACCAGAGCCACAGTCACAGTCCGTCCTTCATGTCCATCAGCTGCAGCCTCTTGCTTCCCAACAGCCACAACATTAGCGCTGTAATTACAATTAATTTTAATAGCTCCTAACAGCCGCTACTCACTTACTCCCATCAAAGCCACTCACACCTCTTGCCCAACTCACATCTTATTACAACCACCTCCATACTCCACACTCATCTCGCAGCATCCCACCGTCCCAAGGGATCCTCACCACACTGTCCGCCTTGTCCCTGCAGCTGCAGCACATTCACCAGGATATACCCAAACTCACCTGCTACACAACACACGTAACTCACTTCTAGTCCTCCTTCCAATCCACTAACCCACACCAACCAAACACAACTCCATGTGCCCACACAATCAATCAATCCAACCAATTACATTACCATACATCAACAATACCCAAACCATCCCTAACTCACAGTCCGAATCCATCTCAAAGGACTCCTCCGAGCCCCTTCCCAACACTTCTCCACTTCTCACCTGTATCCTTGACAGAGTTGAGTGGAGCTTGAAACCTTTCCAAGTTACAGCTGATTGCGTGAGGCTCCCACGTCTTAGGTCACCTCCTTTTCACGCAATCCATTCGACGGAAGTGAAATGAGTACGACAAACACAACGAGTCCAAGTCCAACTCACCAACTCACCATTCTCTCTATGCGCACCACTCCAATGCTTCTCCTCTCCTGTCGCTGACCACCGACAATCCTCACGCGCTTGAGAACTCAACTGTCACAAAACTGTCACTCGCCACCCGAGCATCTTCTTCTTCTTCTCCTGTCTCTGCCCTGGCCAATCGCCTTCCGTTTCCATAAATGATCCTAATGATTCACAAATTCAGTATAACAAACTCCTATTCAACCATTCCTCATACTCATCCTACTCTACCTGTCATTGGGAATTGTTGCAATAATTCCTCCAATTACTCAGCAATCATGAATGGTCAACTTATAAAATAGGCTCCAGTCAAATCCAAGGGAAATCATCAAATTAACCGAGGAAAAGCTTACACAAAATCGCGATGCATTTTTAGAGATTCTGTCCTTGAACTTGTCTCTCCGCGGGGGGATCAATTCAAATATAAGAAAAAATAACGCTTATAAAAATGTTGGTTTTTGACTTTTAGAATAAGTCTTAGTATTTTGAACTAGTTTGATATCAAGTCGAAAACACTAAAACCTATTTGTTGTGTGTATGTAACGGGAAGATGTGAATGAGTGACAGGAGCATGGAGTGATGGAGTATGCCAGAACCATGTATGTCAAGTTTCTATTGAATTGGGATAAGGAAACAATTGAAATTGGTCAGTGGATAAGTGATTAGGGAATCAAGCACAATTCTCGGCACCTCTAATCTTTACTGTCTATAAACAACCGAAATCTAAACTCTCCAGTGCTATCTCCACTTCTCTTCAATTCTCACCCTTTCCATTATTTTGCTCCCCTTTCCCAATTCCTTCTGTATCCACCACATCCATTTGGAAATGCGTTGGAAATCCTTCCAGTCATGACATTGTTGTATGGGAAAGTACACTCTCGGAAACCTACGCATCTCTAATTAATAGAATGATTCAAGTTAAGGCATGTGATATTTTTGAATGGTGCATGTGAGTTGATTGGGAATTAAATTCACATTGTGCCACTTGTCCCTTGTTGATTGCTACAACATAATTGAATTGAGGACAACATGACGGAGATACTGAAATTAATCGAAACGGCTGAACAAGCTGCTTTATTAGCCATAATAATTTGTAATCTGTCTAGCCACGTCGCTCCTGCAACTTCACACCTGCACAATCATGTTCCAGCCAGCTCCAGCGTTGCAGTGCTCTAACGTAAGTAGTAAGTATGCGTGTATAATAAGCACAGGTATCTTTTATCTCTTATCGTCACCACCACGGACTTTTGTTTTCATGTGTTCATCTGTCGTTGTCGTTGTG